>PVIC010014367.1:0-36692 GCA_004025085.1 Thryonomys swinderianus | reverse complement strand
TGGTTACCACAGGTGGCACAGCTGAGATTATACAGGGTGCTGGTAATCACCTTTCTTCATTCCAGTCCAAAGTTGTCCTCTGAAGAAGAGGATGCTATCTTAACTGTGATAGGATGTGAAGGGAGACAGTATTTTAGGGATGAGTCTGGGGATATTAGTCATCTAAAGTGACTAGTCATACTCAATGCTTTGCGGATGGATGGTAAGAAACATGGAGAAAGTATATAATCTGGAGGAGACTGCCAAGAGGGAAGAGAGAAGGGCAAGAGGAAGGAAAGGGTTATTCCTGCCACTACACAAGGCAGACCAGGGACTCAGCCGCTCACTGTGGGAAAGTGCTAACAAGTCCTCCTCACAAGTTCAATTTGCACAGTTTCTAAGATTTACATGATTTCAAAAACATTCTTCTCAAATAGCAAATTTATAACTAGAATAGCTGCTATCTGTATCTGCTGCATCAAAATTTAATGGTCATTTTTTATATTTCAGCTGAGGATTGAATCTACTTCCTCATATAATAAGAAACCATTCAAATGTGAATGCAAAATACACTCCTACCATCCTTTCTGGGGTCTGAGGGGAGGAACTCTAGTTATTAAAATTATACTTGCTTCCAGTTCCCAATACGGATACAACCTGCAGACAAAACATCCTACCACAAAACTAAATCTGAAAATGCCAGCGCAACCGATCCGCAATACAGAGGTTAAATGCCAAACCCCAAATGGCGAATGTAATAACCATGACCTTTACTGTGTGGGAAAAGATGAATCCAATTAATGTTACTTTAAAAAGAATTTCAGCAACTCCTCTCCTTCCTGTCCTAATTGCTGATTATGGGCTTCAGAAGCCACCTGTGTGGTAGAACCAGCAAGAGACAGAAAAGCACTTCTGACCAAGGTACTCACTTCTTGAACCCGGGTGAACTCCATGAAGTATGCATTAGTGGCTTCCCTAGGCACTTAAAGAGGCCATAATCTGTCAAACATTTACAATTACAAGAGGATCAATAAAAATGGGATTGTTCCGTGCTTATTTTCCAGACTGTTCTACTCTTCTGAGTGAAAGCAAATGTGTTAATGGGGAGGAAAGAGCATTGACCCAAAAACTAACTGTTTATTTTTCGAGACAGGGTCTACTATGTAGTTCAGGCTGGCCCTGAACTCACTATGTATAGCACAGGCCAGCTTCGATCTCACAGCAATCCTCTTGCCTCTGCCTCCCAAGGGCTGAGGTTACAGGCACGAGCCACCACCCCCAGGATTGTGGTGTGTGGTTACCGGGGACCAAACTCGGGACCTTGCACTTGCGAGGCAGGCACTGGAACCACTGAGCTAAATCCCCGGCCCAAAATGACATAGTTTTAAAAACGACATTGTTTTAAGTCATGAAATAGAAGGGATGTTCAAAGTTGTTTAGTAAATCCCCCGACCTTCCATCTTTCTCCACCAAACAGTTCAAGCAAGTCACCCAGCAAGTCCCTAGCAAGGGCGATTTCAACATCTCTAACAGTCCAGCCTCTTAGTTCTTTCCTCAGCTGACTACTCCACGCAGGTCCTCATCACCCAGAACTTCCCAGAGAACCTCAACCTCCCCCCTTTCCGAACTGCGAATGGACATCCACATAGCTGCTTGCGTTCACCCGCTCTAGATTTGCCCTTGGACACCAAATGATCAGGCTTCCTGCCCCTCCTCACACCTCCCTTTTCCCAGCTGTATCCAACCTCAGAGCTCTGAGGGTCCAGCCCAGGCACCCCAGCAGGCCCAGAGCTCCCCTCACACCAACCGGCTGCCTCCCACACTCCTTTCTGCCAACATGCCTTTTGACTCATTTATCTCTAAACTGCCTGCTCTGTCCCATTCACAGAGAAAATTTAAAAACAAGGTAAAACAATCATTATTAATCAGCCCATTCTAATCTTCTCTAGGCCCACAAGAGCAGCTATTTACACAGTCATCTGTCTCCGCCCTCTTCTGCTCCTCAAGTCACCTCTCTCCTCCAAGAAAACTCACAGCTGGCTTGTCCATCATGGAGAAGTCACTTGATGTCAGGCAAGAAGTTCCTCAAAGCTCTACTCTTTCTGTCCTGTTGTTGTTGTTGTTGTTGTTGTTGTTGTTGTTGTTGTTGTTGTTGTTTTGCAGTGAGAAACATTCCCACATCTTTCTTTCTTTTTTTGTTTTTGAGACAGGGTCTCGCTTGTAGTTCAGGCTGGCCCTGAGCTCACTATGCAGCCCAGGCAAGCCTCAAACTTAGCAATCCTCCTGTCTCTGCCTCCCGACATCTTTCTTTTTTTATTTTGAAATAGGGTCTTGCTAAGTCACAGAGTTGGCCAGGAGGTGCTCAGACTCGGGATCCTTTTGCCTCCTCCATCTCAGAGGGTGTTGGGATCGCAGGCACACACCACAAAGCTCAGCTCGCTCTTACTCTCAGTACCTACCACCCCTGAATGATCTGGGCCATTCTTCCAGAGTGTGTAGCCTATGTACGACACTCACTCTGACCCAGACCTCTCAAACTTGGACATACACTGGGCTCACCCGATGGCTGTGCTGGTCTCTCCCAAACGCTGAGTCAAACTATCTAACATGAGGTCCCTGAAAATGTTACATTTCAAAGGTCTCCCAACCCCATGTGATTCACAAAATAGGCTAATGTTAGCTTTTATTGGCCAAGACAACCTTTCCACTTCTATGATTTTAAATACCACATCTGAAGCTCTATACTCTGCTGTGTCCTCACACATCTGCATTTTAGAGGCCCTCTCTGCGTGGCCCTTAGGCACTTCAAACTCAACATGCATCAAACTCCTCATCCTTCCTGTTCGTGGCTAAACTACATCCCCCAGAGATTCAGATGTTGAAGTCCTAACTGCTGGTGTTTCAGAATGTGATCACCTTTGGACATCATTCCTTTGAGAAGATAAAATAAAGCCATCGGGGTTAGCCTACTTCAGTACAAATACAAATACTAAGAGAAAATCTAGACACAGAGTCATACAGCGGAAAGACTATGTGAAGACACAGAGATGATCATCTGCTAGGCAAGGAGAGAGACTTCAGAAAAAAGTATAACACTCTGACCTCAGACTTCCAATCTCCAGAACTGCTACGTGAACCACTTCATCTATAGCACTTTACGGTGGCCCTAGCAAACCAAGATACTTCCCATGCCCCTGCCACACCATGCACCTACCGTTACTTCTCCCTTCCCCTTGCCACATCTATGCCATCATGAAGTTGTACCAGTTGTTCCTCCTAAAGAGCTTGCATATCTACATTATTCCATCCAAATCTACTGTCACTGCCTTAATCCAGCCCCTAATTATCTCCCGTCATGTATGCCAGTACTGCATGATCTCACTTACATATGGAACCTGAAAACCTGGATCTCAGGCAAGTAGAAAGTAGAATGATGAAATGAGAATTAAGTCATGTCATATGCTGGCACAAATTCTCAGTGCTGAGTGTGAGCAGGATGTATATATAATGTACCAATAAAGATTCAAAAAAAGAAGGTAGAATGATGGTTACAGGGAGGCTCAGAGACTGGAGAGAGAGAGAATGAGGAGCTGTTGATTGAAACATAGGAAGCTTCAGAAAGACAGGAGGAAAAGACACTGAGAGCTACCACGCAGTAGGGCGACTACCGTGACTACAATAATAATGTCATTCAGATTTCAAAATGTGACAGCAAATTTCAATGTCTCATAAGAAAGATCGGTAAGGGAGTGATTAGTATGCTAACTTGCTTGGTTCAATCATTTTGTACCGTATACATATATGTCAACACATATGTATACATGTCATCTTACTGTACCCTAGATTTGTAATTTTAATCTTTCAATAAAAGAATACAACCATCACAATAAATGTAGAAAAAGGCTGTTAAAAAAAATCAGCCTCCCTTCCCATCTCCCTCGCTGAGCCAGAGTCAGAGAACAAGTGGTGATGCGCACAGCAACCGGGGATGCTGAGAGACACGGGCAGAACCCTTCCTCAGCTCCTAACCCAAGGTACAGTGAAAGACACTAATGAACTCCTGTTTTAAGTTATTTGCTTTTGGACTTTAAAACAATACTTAACTGGAATGATATGCTGTGGGTATCTCTCAGTAACATGATTATGGGTAACTTGTTTTCAATTGGTTGAATTTTTCTATGATGCTGACCATAAGCATTTGTCATTTTTATAAATAAAATCATTTCAGACAACTATTATTTCACCTTTCTCTTCATTTCTGTATGTTTCTTTTAACCCTATGAATGTATTTGAGAATAAAAATTAATTGTTGTACTCAGAAATCATTTGTTTAAAAAAACATTTTATAAACAATTTTCAAAAAAGATATTCCAGACTGTTCCACCTGCAACACTTTTTCCCTGGGCTGTAGGCAGAATTATCTTCCAGAAGCACAGCTTCTGCGTGGCAAGGGGCTGGTTTGAACTCTTCCATCCCATCACTACCTCTGTCTCAGCTCCAGTCTCCTCCGGGCAGCAGCCTGAGTCCTCCCGATGCTTCCCGCACCAGCTGTCACTTGTTCAGTGGCGGTGCTTTGTGTCTGTTCGCAGCTTCCTAACACCCAACGCCGATCCACACAATCATCTTTGCACACGTACTTCTCTCTCCCGGGTTCCCTCCTTTGTGCCAATTCTACAGCTGCCAAGGACCTGCACAACCTGCCAGTTCCAGCTCAGAATTGCCTTCCAGGAACGTCTTTCATGAGGCAGATGAATGTCTGCCTCGCGGGTATTATCCCTGAAACTTCCGTACCATCTATGTGATCGTACACCGGCAGGTGTCACAAACACTAAACACACACAGGGACCCGCCAGGTAACACAAATGAACAAAGTGGAAACAAATTTGAAATTCATGTTTTAAATTTCAACTATCCTTGCACTAGGGCCAGTGATACTGCCTGCCTGGCTGTCACCTTTCAAAACCCTGACCTGAATAAAACCCAGGTAAAGCCAAATTCACTTAGTGCTAGACTACACATTTCGCAAGCCCTGGCTGAAAGCACCAAAAGTCAAGGCCTTCACTTCTGTTCTAGTCTCTGAAGTGAAAAGATTCCCAAACACATGCAGGTCCTTGTTCACTCGGTGGAGCTGACACGTAAAGCACAGATTTGTACTACCTACAAGTGTTATGGCCTTGAACTTCCTGCCTCTTAGTAATTACCAAAACTATTCTTTTCCATGAGGTAGTGTTCCTAGGTCATAGGCCCAAAGATACCTAGTCTGCGAATCTCGATGGAATGCTGAATATCTATCCTTGGACAGAGCCAATAGAAAGCTACTTGTTTGAACTGTCTTGCTTTGGCTCTCACACAACTGCTTTTTCTCAGATAAGCATTGGTATTACACTACATTCTTACACTAAGCAATGTTATGTAGCTGGGCATGGTGGTGCACGGCCATAATGCCAGCCCTTGGGAGGTAGAAGCAGGAGGAACATCATGAGTTTGAGGCCATCCTCGGCTACATAATGAGTTCAAGGCCAGCCTGAACTAACAGGAAGATCCTGTCTCAAAAAAAAAAAAAAAAGATAATACTACTACTAATAAATTTTAAAATCATATTATTTTTAAAATCCTACCATTACATTCATTGTAATGATTGTGTTTAGAAACACTACACTTATTACTTTAAAATATATAATCATTATGCACTGCAAACATGCACAGATAAAATTTGAGAATGTTTAAAAATAAACATTTTAAAATGTTAACAATTTTTAAAGTCTTGAAGAACCACAGATAAAATCTGCTCTGCCCCCAGCACTGTGCAGGGTCACACCCTCCTCCCCTTCCCCTGTGGTCCTTCTCGTGGGCTCTCTGGGCCACACAGCTGCTGTGTCCTTCCATCGTGTCCACCATGTGGAGGAATAGTACAGTGTGTGGCACTCAGCTAATACATGAACCTGAGATGGACCCTGGATCTCTGCTTAAACTTATATTCTCAGTTCCTCTTTCCACGTTTCCTTCCTGTCCTTATTAAATGTCATCATATTCTGAAGAAAAACACCCATGCAACAAACTTCCAAACTGCATGTCCTGAACAATGTTTTCACGTATTTCTCACCTCATGTTGGAACGCTCTGGAAACAGGCCTCCATCTTATTTATCTTGTATCTCCAGGGTCTAATAAGCTCTCAGTAGTGGGATGTCAAATTTAATTGTGTTTTACATGACTACTTTTAGTAATGGGTGAAAGGCAAGAGATCTCTTAAGGAAACTCATTTTATTTCCCCCAAAACATTAATGTGGCCCCTGGCTAAGATACAGTGGCATCTAAAAAAAAAAAAAATAGTGTATGGAGACTAATGTGAAAGTTATGCACAAAACAAGTAGAAATTGAAATATACTATAGATATGGCTTATTTACTAATTAATCCATGACTGCACAGAAGCTAACTCACCAGGATTATCCTCCCATCAATTAACAAATGAATGCTGCCCCAAATCAAACTTCTCATAATATTTTGAAGTCAGTGCATTCAAAGAGTACAGGCCCAAGGGAGCCTGGGAAAAATGTTCTCAGTCAGAATCCAAAGGTGTGGGTAAGAGAAGGGCATCGCCACAGCAGGAAGAAGGTCCACCAGTGAAGTCGGCCACCTCCCATCTGGGTCATCCTGGACTACTTTTTACTAAAGCTCACTCCAAGCATTGCCATGTCTTACAGATCTACATTTCTCTTACATTGACCTCTATCTTTTAATTTTTCTCAAACTCTCCTGCATGAAGTGTGAAGTGGTGTCACTGCCTGGGAAGTAAATTTCATCATCACTAGCCATAAAAATCATCCTTGCAGTTTGAGGCAACAAATTCTGTTACTGGGAACCTGCTCTGAAGAAATCACCAGAGATGCAAAAAAGACCGTGTGTACAAAAGTTTTCACTGCAGCTGTTAAGGTCAACTCTAGATATGGTATGCCATTAGGAGAAAGGGTGGGAGCGTACTGTGTCCAGCATGATTTTAACTAAAAAATGTGCACAGAGAAAATAGTAAAAGAAAACATCCAATAAACTTTATAATGGATGTCTTTACGTGGGGTTTATAGCTACTTTTTGTTTTTGTTTTTTGCAATGAATATATATATATATATATATATATATATATTTTTTTTTTTTTTTTTTGAGACAGGGCCTCGCTTTGTAGTTCAGGCTGGCCTGGAGATCACTATGTAGCCCAAGTGAGCCTCGAACTCAGCAATCCTCCTGCCTCTGCCTCCCAAGTGCTGGGATTACAGGCGTGAGCCACCATGCCCAGCTATATATTATTTTTGTAAGTTAAAAAAGACTTTTTTTTAAGTTTACTTAAAAACTTAAAAGTTTACTTAAAAACTTACTTAAGTTTACTTAAAAAAAAGTTTACTTACTAAAAAAAGCCATGGTGTTGCAGGTCAAAATCCCAGCCACCTGAGATTCTAATGTAGGACAATTGTGAGTTCAATCCACCCTGGGCAAGAGAAAGAAGAGATAAAGGGGTGGGGGAGAGGGAGAGACAGACAGCCAGACAGACACACACACACACACACACACACACACACAAAGAGACAAAGACAGAGACAGAGAAACAGACATAAAGACAGACAAGAAACAGATACAGAGAGCAAGAGAAAGCAAAAGAAATTGAATGATATCACTCTCAATTAGAAAGTCCATTCTTGGGGCTGGAGATTTAGCTCAGTGGTTCCAGCACCTGCCTCACAAGCACAAGACCCTGAGTTCGATCCCAGTAACCACATATAATGCTGGGCATGGTGACTCAAGCCCACCAGCAATCAATACCACATATCACAGTGCCGGGCTTGGTGGCTCACACCTGTAATCCCAGCACTCAGGAGGCAGAAACAGGAGGATTGCTGAGTTCGAGGCTTGCCTGGGCTACATAGCAAGCTGAGGACCAGCTTGAACTACAAAGCAAGACCCTGTCTCAAAAAATAAATAAATAAATAAAGTCAATTCTTAGTCTAGAAAAATTATATGGAAAACTATAGTACAATGTTTTTTTAAGATAGTAATGGAATAGGAAATAAAACTCAAACCCCAAAATAATACAACAGTTAAATGAACAGTCTGACAACTGAATGGACTTTTACCAGGCTATTAAAAGTGTGATTCCAAATATACTACCATTAAAAAATGATCTGTAGAAATAAAAACATATGTTTGTTACCTCTAGGAACAACTCTGCCATGAAACAGACTATAATGGGGATAGCTCATAAAACCTACATGATTAAAAGAAAAAAATTATGCATTAAGTAGCTGCAAATAGGAGTGGGTTTATTTAAACACAATAATAATATGGTCTCAAAATAATTTTTAAAATATTTCTAAGAGCATGTCAAATTTTATTTCACCTAAAAATAGTTTTAAGCAGTAATAATAGAGTTAAGCAGTTTTAAGTGTTTACTGAACACACTTAAAATGTATATGTGGCCGGGCGTGGTGGCTCACGCCTGTAATCCCAGCACTGGGGAGGCAGAGACAGGAGGATTGCTGAATTCAAGGCTTGCCTGGGCTACATAGTGAGCTTAGAGCTAGCTTGAACTACAAAGCAAGACCCTGTCTCAAAAAAAAAAATGTGTATGTGTGTGTGTGTATGAGCAGGTACAGGTGTATGTTTGTGTACGTGTGTGTGTATGCATGTTTTTACCTACTGAGCTGTTGTGCCATTAAAATGGACTGAAGAATGGAAAAGGAGGAAAAAGTCAGGTAAATGGTCCTATATATGTTTCATCTACCAAAATAAACCCAAAATAGGCCCTAAGCTTCTGCCATTCATGGCTACTGCTCAGTTAATATTTATCTTCCTAATGAAAATTAATGAAATATTGTATCAGTCAGCTTAGACTACCTAACAAACTACCACAGATTATGTAGCTTAAACAGCTCAAATTTATTTCTTCACAGCTCTAAGGGCCTGAAATCTGAGAACAGTGAGCCAGTGTATCTGGCTTGCATACAGGAAGCTCAGTCGACCTTATCTCAGAGCGCGGGTGTGGGGGAAGCCTCCCTCTCCTTCCTTGGAACAGAGCCTCACTCTTACAACTTTACTCAGTATGAATTACCCTTAAAGCCCAGTCTCCAACACAGACATATTGTGTCTGGGGTTGGGGCTTTAACACAGGAATACCAGGGAGGAGTGACACCACTGGGTCCACAACAAAGGTTGAATATGTTCTACAATAAATTTCTTGCAGGAATAACCTATCTAAAATTGGGCTGATTTCTGCTTCTAGAGAAACGGTATTCAATAAGATTCCTAATCCTAATCAGATGAGGATTTGTGTTTCTCCACTCTGAGTCAAATACTTGAGGAAGAGCCAAGACTGTCTCCCAAGCTCACGGTGACAAAGCAATACTTGAATGTTGAGATTCCCTTGAATAAGCAGAGATCAACTGATGCTTTGAACTCAGAATAAAATTTCTGCAGGTAGCTTTAGACTTTTATCTACTTCACTTTTCTCTTGAGCCTGAGCAGAAAGCTTTCCTCAAGTCGGAGTGCTCTGTCCATCTTCCTGGCTCTGTCAGCCTTAAACCTAATCCAACCCCATGACTCCATCCCATCTTCTAACCAAACCAATTCCTAGTATTATCTGCAGCCAATATTCATGCCTTTACCCACCTGCACCTAGACTGCATGATCTCAAACACCACCTGTCCCTGTGAACCACCCCTGCCTTGTCCCAGATCAGGAGCCTGGAGTCCTGGCCAGCTTCCATGCAGTAATCAACCAAAGGAACAGATACTCAATAGCAAACAAAGGAATATAAACTGATGAATCAGAACTACCACATACCAGGTAAAATCCCCACAGTCACCTGGACTTCCTCAGTAAATATCTATTATGAAATAGGGCTTGGGTGGAATTTAAACTGAGAAGGCATTTTATCTTATTTTCCCCCTTCAATTTCTAAACAAAAAAATAAGCGCAATAATAAGTAAACTTGAAAGTCTGCATATTTCAAATGACAAAAATAATGTCTAAATGTACTTGAATCAACTAACAACACAATGGTAGAAAAAGCCAACTTAGTGGGGGAAATAGAGTTATGTTTGTCAAAGAGTAGAAATTTTCAATCATAAAATGAATAAGTTTGGCAAATTTAACATGCGGCATGGTGACTCTAGTTAGTGATATTGTGTTGTATATAAGTGTTCTCACCACCAGAAAGGCAAATGTGTAGAATGACAGACGTGTTAACTAGCTTCTTGGTTGTGGTAATCATTCCATAGTATATATGTGTATCAAATCATCACGCTGTAAAAATTTTAAACTATAATTACACTTTAATAATTATAATTGAATGAATCTGGTCAAAGAAAAAGAAAAGTTGAGTCATTCCCTTCTACATAAAGCCTATTTCTAACAAAACAATAAACTTGGACTAGCCATGAACACTGAATTTGTTCCCTGTATGATTCCTTAGCTCTTTAAAACTCTTTGAAGTTATATCACCCACTGTTCAGTGAGTTTTTATAAATGTGGATTATACATAACTTAGATACCTCACATTTTCTCAAAGCAAATATCCAGCAGATAAATCCAATATAATGATTTTTTCCATCTTCACTGAATGTGAGACATTTTTTAAAAAATTCAAAGTCAAATGTGGTCAAATTACAAAATGAAACTTAAAGGCTTAAAGATTAGCTCAGGAAATTCTCCTCTTCATCCTTTCCTCCACGTTTGAGCACAGTGCAGTGAATGAGGCTAACACCAGCTGGTTCTCCCCTCACAGAGACCCGCAAGGATGCACACTTGGAGTGCACCCAATGTCAGGTGGGGCTTCTTGGATGAGATTAGCTGAAGGACAGATGATTCCAAATCCTCTGTTTTTAAAACAAGAACTCTAAGGCCTAGAAAAGTTCAGTATTCTCTCAGCCTCCCTGGGCAGAAGTAGGAAAAATGACATTGAATCATGGCTTCCTGTCTCATTTCATCTCAAACTTACTTTATGAATTTCCAATTTAAAAAAATTTAGAACTCTCTACACAGCTTTCTAAAACTGGGGAAAATGAACCCTGGAGCTATATTGTAGCAAAAATACAAATTAAATAATGAAAATATTAGCACAGTCATCATTCTCACCATTATTAAAAATTCACCAACAAACTATGAAATTATAACATGGTCCTCACTTATCAAAAGCTTCACTTCAGTGTCTCAATTCTTACAAATTATGCACAGTCCAATAAACTGATAACTACCCAATGTAACAGGTTTTCTTTAATCCAATAAAATCTACCTGTCATACATAACTACGCACAGCTTTGTACAGCAGCTGACACAGAACAGGCCTTCAGTAAATGCTAGCTATTATTGGGAAATACTAAACAGCTATCATACAAGCTGCTTCAATAAATACTTTCACCCATCTCTCCCCCAAATCCTTTCTATTTCTGTTTGACCTTTCCAAGTGAGGGGGAATAACAGGAAGCTTCACAAGTGTAACCAAAAAATGCCAACTCATCAAACAAAAAAAGATGACCTTCCACTAGTCATTCGCTGCTCACACTGTTTTCTTTCCCTTACTCAATTCTTCCATGACTGTACAGTCCCATGCAGACCTACTGGCCCCTGACAGCATCAACCCACCTCTGCAGACCTAATCAAATGCCACTTCTCCAAGAAAAACCGAAACCATTCAAAGTCATATGAGTTTCCTCATTATGCTTTTTCCCCTTACAGCATTTAAGATAATCAAAGCAAGAAGCCCGAAAGGCCCCAGTGCTAATGAGGTCAAAACAAATTAAATTATAGTGACAAGAAAAATAAAAGTCTACTCAATTCTTTGATGTGCACTGAAGTAGGATTAAAGCCATGATTTAATCTTACCTTTGTAAACATAGCTTTATGACTTTATTTGGAAACTATAAGCAATGACTAATAAAACAAAAAACTACACTTGGCCATTCTGTAATACTACAGATATAATACACACACACACACACACACACACACAAATAAGTAAGAAAAGGCCAAAAAAAGTACACTAGATGGAACCACATGAAACTGTCACTTTTATATGTTAAGAGCAGTCAGACATCAGGAATTTTATATGACCCAACCTATCAATAATGATAATATTAATGGCAGATAACACATTCAGTGTACCAGGGATGTGAAATGCGGCCAGTGAAAATTTGCATTTGTGCGTGTGTGTATGTGTGTGTGGTGGGTGGGTGTTGATTCTGTACAGATAAAGAACTATAGGCCAAGAGACATTATGTACTTTAGGGCAATGGACCTACCGACTGGTGGAAGAGGCCTTAAAAAATGGTAATGCCTCAAAGCCAGTGTTCTTTACAGAAAATGTAGTAACATTCACATCAAAAATAAAATTTAAAAGCATTACTATCATATGGATCACTCATAACAATAAGTGTAAAAGTAATGTTTCCCTATTGAAAAGTATTTCCAAAAGATCTAATTAAATGTTACTTACCAGCAGAAATAAGAAATAAAATGACCCTAAAAATATAAAATCAGAGGTACCAATTAAATCATTTCAGGCAAATGTAAAAGAGAAAAAAAACAAAAAGAACTGGCAACATTGATATCAGCCACAATGTAGTTCTAAATGCACAGTTATTTTATATTAATGAAAAATAACAAATACCAAGTTGGAACCTTTATGTGTTTCATATTATGTTATTTAACACCTGCAAACTGTTGTAAAGAAATTGACAGAAGCCCATTTGTAGAGACATAGTGAAGGACTATTACTGGTCTCTAACAGCTCAAATAGAAAACAGGGAAAAGAGTATGTGAATAATAATATTGCAGTGGTTGAGCTAATAAAAATACATTGTACTTTTAACCTATAGAAAACCATGCCTCTTATAAGCATATAGGAAGCAAACCCTTAATCCATAAGAAGTAGGTTTCCTAATGATTGGAAGAAACATGGTTTTTCTGTAGGTGACAAGTGCAATAATCCATGTTCCTTTACCAAAATAAATAAAACCAATAATTAATGTAAAAGTTTAAATGTATAAAGAACCTACAGTAAAGCAGATTTCAGATTTTCTCCTATATCCCTAGCAGCATTCCCAAGTCAAGTGCTAAGAATTTTTACATTCTCTGCACACTTTTAAAATTTACAGTGATTGGTATGAGCATAAAGCAGAAATACAACTAGCCCCATTTTTAAAAAGTGCCACTTTCAGATGGCACTCCCTCCTCCTTGGCTGACTCAAAATTTTTTAAAAAACTGATTATTTCAAAATGTCTTGAAAATGAGACACTGACCATCAAAAGTGCCAACGAAGTTGATAAATTTCTATCCTTATGTAATTTCATTTAAACAAATGACCTAAGTTCATCTCAAGAAATGAGAACCCAAGTTGTGTCGGTCTTCTCAATTTTTTTGTCATAAACCCAGTTTTTTTAGCTAACTTGACTCAGCCTTCTAGTGTCAGAGATACTTTCTTTACCCTCAAGACAAGGTCAGCCCCTGACCTTGGACTCTTCCAGGCCAACCTGCTCCTGTACTTAAGGCCCATCACAAGGGGGCAGGTGTCGAACAAATGTCTCTTTCACTGGATCACAAATCTCATGAAGTCAGGATTTCATCGTACTTATTATGATATGCTTAGTAGATGGTAAACGTTCATTTCATTTACTCAAATGTTTTTCAAGGATAAATTCAAGTTTTTTAACTTAAAACTTTGAGTTTTTACTATGTACAAGTTGTTGTACTAAGCAATGGGTGAACAGCAGAAAATAAAACAAATTTAAAAAGAAGTCCTTGTGTTCCTCTAAGAAGTGGGAAGGTAAGTACAATAACAAAGTACATTCCAGGCAAGCTAGATAAACAGGAAAGATCACACCATTTTAAATGTAGGAGTCAGAAGGTGTGATGTTTGATCGATTGTGTCAACTTGAGAACTTTAGTTAAAAGAAGTTTAACTAAAATGGCTCAGCTATGAAAGACTTACCCTAGCCTAGGCTCATCCTTTGGATGGTATAAAGGGAAACTGAGAAAGGACAGATCTTCAGAGGAGCTCCAGTTCCTACCTTCGCCTTGGACATCATCTCCTGGCTTCCATCACAGACCCATCGGTCTCCTGATACAGATTCCCATGGGACCCTGCAGTGAGCTCCAGACCTTCCACTAAACCCTTTGCTCTCTGGGGCACAGACAGACCCTGCACTCTTCCTCATCAGACTCTGGGTAGCCATTAAGCCAATCTTGTAAATTCATATATTTGGATTTGTGGTGTTATATCTATTTCTCTAGTAAATACTGACACAGAAGGCTTCACTCAGAAGCTGGTAACCATGAAGACCTAAAAATGAGAATGGATATCTAGGAAAATAACACCTTAGGCAAAGCAGATAGTTGACGGCAAAAAACTATCGACCACAGTCCCTGCGCAGATAAGCTCCCATGCAAAGACTGTAAGACTAGAAGTCTGAGCACGTCAGTGCCTACAGATGGGCAGAAAAGCAAAGCCATCAAAAGTGACTGAAAAGAAGAGGGGAGAGATAGGAAGTGAATAATCCAATATGGTACTGTTACATATTGTGAAAATTATGCCATTATTAGAAATTCAAAACAAAAATTTTAACAGTACGTGTACAAAGCAAAATGCTATTATATATTCAGAAAAATAAACCTTTTCAAATTGCAGGAATGAACTACAGAAGTTATTACTGAATGGCAGAACTACAGATGGTTTCCTATATATTCCAAATGTTTCAAAATGAGCATTATTTACTGTCTTTACTACCAAATGGAAATGAGCATAATCTTAAAGAATTACAAAGGTTTAAAGAGAAGAATAAATTTACAGTCTTCTGTCTCATTTGCAAGAAAGCATGCCAATATTGTTATCTACCATGAAAATTAATTCTTAATTAGAAGCAGATGAGTAACAAAGTTATAATGTATCCTACTTTTTACCTTCATTAGGCAATTAAAGCTTAAAATAACCTACCAGATTTTAACACCTCCGTTCTGATAGAGTTTCTCAAAATGTAGTCTTTAGGCTCTTAAGATTTCCAAAGCTTTCCTAAAAAGTCTATCTGTCATATAGACAATATAACAATATGACACATACAGCAATATGATACTCACCCCCCCACCCCCATCACCACTGACCTCTCAATAATTATAACGTTATCGTTCAGATAAGAGCAGCAGGGGATTTTTGTTTACCCTAAAGCAACATTATGCTGAAATCCACACCATTCCTTTGTATCCTCCCAGAAACAGGAAGGGAAGCTACAGTAGGTGCTTAGAGAAGGCTGATAACCTACAAAATATGTTGATCATCTGCAAAGAAAAATAGCCTAAAGGATGGAACCAAATCATATCCTTGTTAAAACACTGAGTATGTCCCTCTTTTCACTCTAAGAGTTCCCTCCAGCTAATCACATAATTATCATGGGCATTTATATGTAACAACTGTGCAATGTACAGTTGTTAATGAATACTGTAAACTGACTTTTAAACTCAACTTTAACCTCAAATTCCTAGCCTCCAGCTGAACATCCATGCCTGTGGTTTTAGACTTGTCTAAAACTAACCTCACCGCAACAGTCTTCATACACTCATGTCTAGCTGTCAACAGCATCAACACGTCCCCTTGTTCGTACTCGGCAACCTCCACAGCCTTGAGGACTGTGTCCACGGGCACCGCAGCTCTCTGCCAGAAAGCACTACCTCCAGGAGCCCTTCCCTCAGCCCGTCACCCCGAGGTCCGCCCTGGGCCCTTATTATTCCCCCTCTGATCAGAACGAGTTTCTGCCCAGGCCTGAAGCCAGCATCCTACTGCAATGCGCCTCATTCTCCACTCCAAGGCCAACCTACCCTCTTCATCCAGCCTCATCTACATGCAGACTGCTTTGTTTAAACTTTGGTTTGCAATATTTATCACTGTCTGCCTCATCTTAGTCATCTGTCTCCATGTCTCTTCATGTTTATAAGCTGCTTGAGAGTGGAGACCGTGCTTCTCTGGTTGCTGGGTTTTTGCTTTTTTTTCTTTTTTCCAGTCTTTTTAAATTTTTTGTCTTTTTCATGTTTTCAGCTAAGCACAAGCACACAGAAGTGTGCCAAGATACCAGTTGCATGAAACTGAATTGATAAGGTCTCATAAGTGACCAAAGAACAGATCCTACTGAATTTGGAAAAATCAGCCATCTTGCCCTGTTCTTTAAACCTTTCCATCTGTGTGTCTGCTCACAAAGTATGCAGGGAGTTTTCTGTGGGACGGCAATGCCAGGGATCCAGTGAATGCCTCATTTTCTTGACATGACAATGATCCTTCTCCCCACAAATCACAGTCAAGAAGGCAGAGCAGCCCCTTCACAAAAGGCAATTCTGTTTCAGCTGTGTTACTCCCTCAGCAAGAATGCGTCATCCTTATCATCCTCTGATTACAGACCTCTGGGGGAGGGGGGCTTCTCGCTTAAGGTCCCACAGGGAAACCTGCTTGTATCGGACAAACTCCACCTATCTGCTCTACAAGTGGTTGACAGGCCTTTCACTCACGCCTTGTTTTCTAGCTAACAAAAGGCTCCCAGATGCTGTACTCATGCTCCAAAACGCCCATCCTCCCCTCGCCTGAGACCCACATGCAGCAGTCCCCGTGGAAACAACAGTCTCTGCAAAGATATTTGCCACCTTGATTGTCACGCAGCTGGAAACAGTTTTCTTACTTCCCATTCCTAACAACCAGACATTCGTCTCACTCTGACAAGAACTCTTAATTGAGCAACACCATGCTGCGCCATGTCAAGAAGAGCCCCTGCCAGCCTTTCTGGCTTCAAACCTCCCACCCTGAATGGCAGCCACAGGTAGAGCCTCTCTGCAACAAGAGAGGATAGAGGCAGGTGCAGACACACGTGCTCGAACACGTGCATGAGTGTGCAACACAAACACACAGTCTTCTAGATTTGCATGAACAAGACAAGAACAGAAGGCTATGTAACAAACTGACGACCAAGAGGCCACATAGACGGATGAGGAGATGACTTCACTTACGTTAGACAAGCATGGCTCTGTAATCTCCGAACAATCACAAAAGCCCTATACGTTCACAAAAGACGGCAGCTACCTTCTTCCGGCTGGAGCGCTGCCCGCTGTGTCCGTACTCTTCAACGACAAGAACATGAGTGCAAGGCATGAAGAAAAGGCACAGCACAGCCGTAGAACGACTTCAAAATAAATCTGACTTCCCACAAGCAGCAGATTAGGACTTTTTTTCTAGGGAGTAGGCCATATACTGAAGACAGACACTGAAGCACAAGTCAGGCCCGCAGCGGGAACAGTCAAAGTGAGACAGGAGCCAGCCAAGGTGACAGATAAAACACAGCTGTGTTGGCCTCCGGATTCTCACGGCTCACAGATGAATCTCAGCAAAACAGTACAAGTTCGTAAAACGGAGATGAGGAGAGCTGGTTCTGGCTCCTAAAGGGGAAAAACAGTCTGACCTGAAAGCACTGAGATAGTTTAAGCAAAACGTTCCTCAAATTGAAGACTAACCCAACTGGCACACCCCCAGAGTAGAAAGCATCTCAAAGGAATTTCAGTTATTGAGCTAATAGGACAGAACACAACATGACAGAAGAGGCCTCGCTGGTCCTCCTTTCTGCTCCTCTCTCAGGACACCGTGGATGTCCAACAAATCCTTGTCAACTATGGACTGAACAAATGAATGAATAGTATAAAGCATTCAAGAACGTGTAAATGAACAGCAATACTGGCAAACAGGTCCTATGAGTTCTCTCATTTTAGAGACGCAGAGAGATGCTTTGATCTATTCAACCATCACAAAAGTGAAGACAGGAAATCGCCTGACCCCTCTCTCTCTACAGTTGCTTTTTCCTCTTCTAGGCTGCATTGATCCCCTGGAGTCTTCCCAGATCCTAGTCTTCCACTTCCCTCTCTGGCCTCCGAGGTCGTGCATTCTGCCTCCCCCACCCCATTCTACCAAAGCGCCTCTCTCATAATCCTGTTCCACTGATTTGTGATTGTCTCTTAATCATTTCTACCCTTCTAGAGGGAAATCCTGCCTGACTTGTCCCTACCCGATCCTAGTACCTAGTCCATGGCCCGTAAGAAGCAAGTAGTTAGTATAAGTACACCCAGGGCTGAATGATACGTTTCCCCTGGTCCTAAGTCACTTTTCCTACCAGAAAGCCTGAAGGCTCCTTCTATGAGAGAAGCATTTCAGAATGGTTAGGGGTCAAGAAGCCACTTGGACACAGGAAAAGAAAACTACGAGCAGCAGATTCCCACAAGCCTAGCCTAGTCCTTGGTTCAGCAATTAAGATAATGAATAAACATACTAAAGAAGAACAATTCATAGTTGCTTCTAGTGAATCATAAAGCTTTGGAAATAGAGGCACATATAATGGCTATAAGGACAAATCTGTTTTAACAATTGCAACCTTGAAAGTCCACCGTAAACAAGAACCCATGGCCAAGTGCTATTAATCCAACTTTCTGACTTTCGTTTAGAGGAGAAGGTTGGTTTTGAAATCATTTTCCTTTACTTTCATAATACCACAAGCACAGCCTAACCTACCTCATTCAGACTTATACTAAAGAGTCTACTGTCATTATATTACTTTTTTTAAAACAGTGCTACATACAGAAAATAAATTTATAAAATCCATGGGTGTAGTAAACTAGTCCCCTTTCATTTCTGGGGGAAAAAACTGAATTTTAGGGTTCAAGTTTCTGTAGTACTTATGGCATGACAGAGGCTGACATCCAAGGATTACTGTAATTTCCTCGGGCCTCTCCCAACAAGTCAATAATACATAAAATCATAACTCACTAAGGAATTTAAATGCAACTCCCACCCACAGCCCCCCTCACTCATACACATACACCCTTCGCTAAACTGCATCCTCCTAAAAAATAAAGTGTACATGCCAAAACCTGAGCTTTCCAGAAGAGTTAAAAAAACTGTTGGGGGAGGAATCATTCATTCAAATTATACCCATAAGAAGGCAAAACGAAGTGGGCCTGATCTTTTTTTAATTAGGCACCGCCTTAATGGCGTAGCATCTTCTGAGTCTCAGTCTGCACCTAAATCAGCTCCACTTTCAGCCCAGAGCTGAAAACCTATTCATCCCCCTCCAACGCCGAGCCTGCGGGGCTGGACAGGAGCCCTAAAGGCCTGCCCAGGGATGCCACAGAGCTCCACCAGCAAACCTTTTGGAGACACATGTCCAAACCGTAACTCAAAGCCTGCTGCTTACTTAGCACAAAGCTCCAGTGCTGGGATTCAACCTGAATACTGAGGTTTAGTTTGGAAAAAACAACTCGCATATTAACATCTTTTGTCTTAAAAGAAAAACAAATAGCACGCGTGCCATAGGTTCCTCAAGACTGCCACAGGGACTTTTCTCAAACATAATGAGCTACATACTTTGGCTCTAAAGATTAGAAGGGGGAAAAAAAAACAAAAAAGAGAAGTTTTTAAAGAAGTATTAACCTACAGGAATGTGCAAGCTACTTTTTCTGGAGGTTAAGCTTCATAAAATAGTCTCAGGATGCTGCCCGCCCTCACCCTTTACAGAGGCACTGGCCCTATTTCCAAACCAAAAGTACTGTCCCGCCTTCCTTCTCTGCTGCGAACAGCCAAGCACTGTGATTAAATGCTCTGTACAACATAAGCAGGGTCAAGACTGCCAGTTGCCAGAAGAGTCATGTTTAAATTAGTATTAACCAGTAAACCCTTCCCTAAACAAAAAAAAAAGAAAAGAAAAAAAGAGAGAAAGGAAAAAATGTTGTACGGTCAGCCCCGTGGCCACAAAATGAGTTCAACACACGTGCTCCAAGGGCCCCAGAAGGCTCAGACATAACACAGCAGCATCAACAATTTTTTACTAAATTGGATCTCTCCAAAGTACAATGAGACCAATTTAGAGGGGGTGACAGGATAAAAATCACATACGAATTTATCCTAAAATCTGAAAAAAATTGAATGCATTGGCAAGCACGCCTAAAAGCCCCTTCATCTCTCAGTCGTTCCTCCCCTCACTCTGACCCACAATGTGTGACTCGGTTTCTTCTTGCATTTTGGGATCATGTAATGCTTCTCTATCCTCATGGGGCAAAACTCCTTAAAATAGCATCCGAATTTCCCCGTCATCAACTGCTTTACAACTTCCATCTTTCATCCCCAGGGCTTGTGGTTATAGCTACTTCCAGAGAACAGGTCTCTCCCCTCCTTCACCTCAGAATGTGTGGAACTTTTAAAATTACAGTAAGATCTAATGCCATGAATCACGCCCAAGACATCTCCCTCGATCCTAATGCACTGATCACTTTATTCTTGCCACTGTCTTGTAGAAGTCCTCTTTTGTGAGTGTCTGTAGTGATACTGATTAAAAACACTTACTTTTCATGATCATTTTGAGTTTGGGGAAGATACAGAAGCCTCCTGGTGCCCGATGCAGTGCATAAGGTGGAGGAGAACACACTGTCAAGTTTTCACGAGCCTACCTTTCCACGGGATGGTGCTGGGCAGCAGCATTCATTATCTCTATCACCCCTCCTGAAGACACTCACAAAAAAGGACTTTCAGAACTGCTTCAGAAAGTGTTGAAAATGATGGGATGCTTGTGTTGGATGAAGTCGGTTGTATGGGGGAGGGGCAATACACCTTCTTCACTGTAATAAAGTTTTTGAATGTTTGAATGACTACTCAGTTTGATCACCTCTTGAATACTGCAGCTAGCTGCATTTTTTCCTTTGCACTGCAGCTCTTTCCAAAACTTTCTTTTCATCACTGTCTGTTACAACAGAAAGAATTCCATGCTTACTTATCAAATTAAAATTTCCTCTTATCAGGCTGAGGTTTAGCTCAGTGGTTCCAGCACCTGCCTAGCAAGTGCAAGGTCCCTTGTTCCATCCCCGGTGACCACATACAACAATACTGGGTGTGGTGACTCACGCCCAACAGCAATCAGCGCCACATACCACAGTACCGGGCCTGGTGGGTCACATCTGTAATCCCAGCGCTCAGGAGGCAGAGGCAGGAGGATTACTGAGTTCGAGGCTTGCTTGGGCTACATAGTAAGCTCAAGGCCAGCCTGAACTACAAAGCGAGACCCTGTCTCAAAAAAAAAAAAAAAGAAAAAGTGAGAAACCAAACAGTAGTGAGATGCTAATTGAACAAGGCCAAAGCAGACTTTCAGACTTCAAGAGTTAACACTTGCACTTTTATTACATCACACTCCATTTTCAAAATATACCATGTTCTTCAAGTGTGAGGGCACATGATATGAAGAAGGAAAAGGTATGGAAGAAAAGGAGGGAGGGAGAGAGGACGGAAGAGGGAGGAGGTGAGGGAAGGAGAAAGGCAGAAAAGAGAGAAAGAAAACATGAGGGAGGAAGGGAGGGAGCAAAAAAGGGAAAGGAAAGGAGAGGGGAGAAAAAAGAACAGTAAGATAGATCTCACATCAAGCAGAGACAGTAAAAACGAACTCAAATTACATTTCAGAAGTGTTGGTATTTGTTGAATACTCAGAGAACATGATACAGTGTATTCCACCCAGATTGCAACTTCCCTGACTAAGCATTTGAAACGATCCTGTCTCCTAAGAAATCACCAACTTCAGACAAAATGTCACCGTGTATCCAAAAGACTTAGTTACTGAGATTACTTTTGAATGTTCCAGGAGGTGGAGCAGAACAGATTTAATAAAAGCTTTGAAAGTCTCTGGTATAATTTGGGGGGAAATCAATTTATATTTTGGAAAGTGTTAGCTCTGAATGAAGACAAGTTTCAAAAGGGCTGCCACTGCACCAACACCTCTGCTGTGTTTCCCCACTTCTCGCGGGAACACTGAGAGCACACAGGGTGCCCACAGCTCTGGCCAGGACCCGTTCTCTGAAGGAGATGGAGATCGCAGCCTGGTCCGGGACACCTCGATCTCATGTCAATTACAAAGGCTAAGCAGGCGCAAGCTCCAATAAGGGTGACAGGAGGTTGATAGGTGGAGGGAGGGGTATTATTGATTCCCTTGTACAGGAGGAAAGGCAAAAAGAAGAGAAAAAAAAAACAGAAGACATCAACTCCCTCCCGTCTTGTTTTTTTCTCCTCCAGATTTTCTGTACTGAGGGAATTTTTCCATCTTTTGACTCTGTCTTCCTACTTTTCTTACCCACTAGCCTTCTCATACTCCCCTTTTTTCCTTCCGACTGTTCTATCACTGTGCAATCACTCACCAGTTTCTAGTTATCGGGAAAGTGGGTCCAAGGAACAACAAAAGTGATCAAACCTCTTTTCCTGATGAGGACACCGCAACAGGCAGCTGACCTGAAAAGCCAAGGTTGCGCCGCTAGGGGGCGCCATGCGCAAGCGGCCGGGTTGTGACAGCCCTCTTCACCAGCCTGGTTCTCCCGAAGGGTATATTCCGGTCTTACGCTACCACTTTCTCTAGTTAGCCTCAAAGTACAGGGAGTCAAGAAAAGAAAACCATTATTCACAATATTGCATTTGGAAAATCAAGGGTTGAGGCAAGTAGGTGGCATGTGTGTGCGTGCGTGCGTGTGTGTGTGTGTGTGTATTTGCTTCATAGAACTACAAGTCTAATACATATGCTTTTTCCTTGGCATTCATCTTATCTGACAAGGGAATAATTTACTACAAGAACTTCGCCGTTTTCCAAGGACAGAAAACTGAATCCTACACTCTGCCTTCACAGTGAGGTGGGCTGTGCACAGCTCACTTATGCAAATGGATGGAAAACCGACTGTTACAGCCAGAAGGAATAGAGGATTCTGCTTTCATAACTAGTTAGGTTTTCAATATTTGCGTTTACCAATGGGTATCTATTCCAACGGGAAACAAGACGTCCACAGTGAAACTTTCACAAGCAAGCACGCACTGGAAACCCACTTTCACCAAAAACCCCATAGATTTCACCCAAAAGGAAAAGAAAGAGAAGCAACCGGAGACAGCAACAACCTCAGGCCCCAGACTGGAGGTAGCAACAAGTCCTGGCCCAGAACTCTTACCCATCAAAGGCCAAATGGCAGCAAAGAAAAACCGAGAAGAAACTTTAAATCCTTCGCAGCAAACTACGCAGTCCACACAAGCCAAAGGAGCCCATCGATTTCCAGCCGTCCGCGCAAAGCCGGCCCCTCGCTGACTTGCTCTCCCGGTTACCGGCCGAGCACAGGAGGCTGCTGAGAAGAAACTTAAAAGTCCTCAGCCTCGGACTAGAGTCCCCAGCGAGAAGCCAGCGGCGTGGAGCCTGCGCTGCCGGGACGCCCCGGCCCGGAGCCCCCTCCCCCGCCGACCAGGTGCTCCGAAGCCACCTACGTGTCACTTGCACGGGCCCGGGCGCACTGACCTGTGCAGACAGCAGAGCCGGGGGCCCCGGCGGCGCTCGGTCCACCGGCCGGTGAGGACGGCGTGCAGACCTCGCCTCCCCCAGGCCGCCGCTCGCGCGCTCACACCCACCCACACCCGCTCACGCCGCGGCGGACCGCGGAGTCGGCGCGCGGACTCCCCGGGACACGTCCCCCCGGCCCGCGCCGCCCCTTACCTGCTCCGCCGGCCGTGCCGGCTTCGGGCGGCCCCCGCCCCGGGCCTGCGGAACGCGGCCTCCGCCGCCCCCCGCGCCCACCCCGCCGGGGGCCCGCGCTCGGCCGGAAAGCCGCGAGGGCTCCGCGGGGCCGGACTGCCCGGTCCGGGCGACGATCTGCAGGGCGAGCGAGGAGCCGCCACCCGGGAGCGTCGCCACCGCTCGGCCCTTTCTGCCCCGGCTCTGCGAGCTGGCGGGGCGGCCAGGGAGGGGGCGCCGAGGGAGGGCCGCGGAGCCGCGCAGAGCCGGCCCCTCTCCCCGCCTCCCTCCGCCTGCTCCACGTCGCCCGAGTCAGCAGCTCCGCAGCGCCGGCGCCTCCCTCGCCCTCACCTGTGTGGTCCCGCGCCGCGCCGCTCCCGCGCGCCGCCCCCTCGCGGGCTGCGCTTCCCGCCGCGGCCGGCCCCGGGGGGAGGGGCTGCCCCCCCTCCCCGACCCTTCCCGGCGCGCGCCCCGATCAGGCGGGCCGCGGCGGGGGCCCGAGGCCGCCCCTCGCCCCGCCGCCCGCAGCCTCCCGCGCTCACCCCCGGGCGCGACGGCTTTGCGGGGCCCGGCGCGCACGTTGCACTTTCATTTCGTCCCGTTTCTCTTTCCCTCTTGCAAAGCTCCAGGAAGCATCGCGGAGTGTGGCCTCCTTGGCGGCGCCCGGTTTCTAAACTTTCCAGAAGTGGCGAGTTTCTCCCAGCGCAGCCCCGGATTGGAGGCTGCACGCGGCGGAGGGCGGACGGCCGCGGCCGGGCGCGCGCTCCGCTCCCAGTTCCCGACCGGCCGGCTGCGCCCCGGAGCGAGCGCGCCGCTCTGCCCCGGCCCCGCAGGTCCAGATCCCGGGCTGCGAAGCTCTTCCGCCACGCCAGCCCGCCCGCCGGGAGGGCGCGCTAGCCCTTCGGGAGGAGTAACGAAGGGCGGGGACGGCGCACCTGGAGGCGTGGGCGGGAGCCCGGCGGGCCAGGCCCGGGAGCCTTCTCTGGACCGCGGCGGCGCGCGGATTCGCCCCGGCCCCACAGCCCTCGGGGGGAGGGGAGGGCGCCCCGGCCGCGCCTCCCACCCGCCCTCCCCCTCGGCTCCCAGGGGTCCCGGCTGATGGAGCTCCCGGCCGCACTCCGCGCGGGGCTGCTCAGGAGTAAAAGCTTCATCGCTGTGGCCCGCGCGTACCTGGGACGGCGGACCGCGGACAGGCGGCGCGGCGCAAGCGGGGTCAGCCGTGGGCTGTGCGGGAGGGAGACAGGTCTCCGGGCACAGGGTCAGCTTTCGTGCCGGAAGGGAAACCCCGAACCTCCAGGGAGACCCAGCTGAAGGGAGCAGAGCGGTCCCTTTCCTGCAGGTGACGGCTGAGAATCTTGACCGAGGCCGAGCCCGGCTGGTCGTTCACTCCTTAAAGCTTTCCTCCTTAAGACAAACCTTCGAATACCTTTATAAAACGAACTTCAAACGACGCTGCTTTCTCTCTTTCCCTGCCAATTTATTACTTGTGTTACAGTAATCTACTGAAAATGCGAAAAAAGCTGGAATATATGCACAGTGCTAACATGCCCGTGCACAAGGACGGTTCTGTGTGCAGTTATGCAGCGAAGTGTAGAAATACTCATTTTATGTGGAGATAAACTGGAAAATGTTCTGTGTGAAATCTTTCAAAAACAGAATCAGAGTGTGATCGAAATGTACAGTGAATGTTTAAAATTCAAAAGCTAATTTTCCACAGGGTCTGCGTTCTTGCTTCAGTTATCCCCCTCGCTCCTGCTGTGCTCTAAAACAATGACGGTGTGACGGGGGAGTACCATCCCGGAGAGCCGGCCTCACGGAAAGCTTCGGTGCGTCCCCGCCTGTTTTATCCGGCACATTTGGCAGCACACAGCGGCTACCTCTTCCCCAAAGTCAACATCGTCACCAAAGTTCTGACTCAACCTAGACGCCGCGATCAGAGGTGGACAGAGCTGCTCCAGAGAGCGGCGAGACTCGGGGTACACGCGTATTGGAAGGAAGATTCCTTCATGGGGAAGATTAATGTCAATGTGCCTTTTACGCTAATAATTCTTAAATTTAACTATTCATAGTATTTTTACCTAACTTTATAAGAAAAGGACATAATACAAAGTTCTGCTTGTTTTTTTGTTTTTTTTGAGACTTTGTAGTTCAGGTTGGCCCTGAGCTCACTAGGTAGCCCAGGCAAGCCTCGAACTCAGCAATCCTCCTGCCTCTGCCTCCCGAGTGCTGGGATGACAGGCGTGAGCCACCACGCCCAGCACTGTGGTATGTGGTATTGATTGCTGGTGCGTGTGAGTCACCATGCTCAGCATTGTATGTGGTTACCGGGGATCGAACCCAGGACCTTGCGCTTCAGAGGCAGGCGCCGAAACCACTGAGCTAAATCTCCAGCCCAAAGGTCTTCTGTTTTTAACTATCACCCTAAGTTCAGAAAAATCACTCAACAACTAATTTTTTTCTTCCTCTATACCACACACTCCACTTGTCAGATTTCTCAAAGCCAGTACTTCCGTATCTAATGAAAAGGATATTTTGAATGAAGTATTTTCATGATTAGTCTTTCCTCATACCAAAGGTATGGTACCAATGTGTTCCTTGCATATCATTTAGCACTGAAGTTGAATATTTTTATATATATTCATCTTTGCCTTTTTTTTTTTTCGGTACCAAGGATTGAACTCAGGATGTTGCCCTTGCCAAGCAGGTGTGGCACCACTGAGCTATATCCTTGGCCCTTCTCTTGCCTTCTTGAGCAATGCCATTTCTTCTGCATTGGCTACATGATGATTACCTTACCCACCTTGCTGACATCTAATGTAAAGTCTGTCCTTACAAGACAGGCACATTCAAGAGTAAGTGGGGGCCAGTACCTCAGTGCAAGGCCCTACATCAATTGCCACCACTGAGAAAAAAAAAAAAGTTTTCATTAAATAAAACTTTAAGTTACTTGTTCTAATGCACTTTATTTCTTCTGTATGTGAGTATTGAAGAACCACAGAAAAGGTCTCCCAGACAGATCTATCTTGCTGGCAAGCATGGGCCTGCATGCATAAGGCTGCTTCTGCAGCCAGCTTTGGGTCAGTCGCTTTAAAATCAGAAGAAGACCATATGTCCAGGCTAAAAGGAGAGCAAAAATGAAAAGTAAGAGAGCACCCAGTTCAGCACACACATTAGCCCATCATGACTAGTGATGTTTCAAATGCACTGGGCTTTTTTTTTTTCACTATAAAATAGGATAATAATGCTAGCACAGTCTATTTCATAGGGTTCCAGGTTGTCTTTATGAAGTAAGATACTGTGCTTGAATGGGCTTCTTGAAACACTAACGCCGATGATATTGTTCCTACGGAAACAGAGGAGATCGCCTTGATAGCCTTTCCTTACTGCTTTCACTTGTCTGGAGCCCTCTTGTTATTCAAGCTTATTTTCTTGAACAGAAATGTCTCTTGTCCTTTGCCAGGCAACATTTCTGTAGATCTGCTTCTCCAGATGACTCCAATGAAGGCAAAAACAGCTGGTGCTGTCAGGTGTGGGAAAAGATACTCTCCGCAAAAAGAAATTTTTGCTGGAGGATGCTTAGGTGGCACTTTGGGATTCATTTCTTAAAGGGCATGGCAGACTTTACCAGGTTATCAATGTCATCTAAGAATCCAAAGACTAGAAGTCTTTGGTTGGGTTGAAAAATTGGCTGTCATTTCCTTTGGAACTACTGCTTGTTCAAAAGCCTTTGCCAGTCTTAGCAGTTCTTTCTTCCTCCCTGTGTTTCCTTCTCTGGCCAAAAGCCTTTGAGATTTTCTCGCAAAGAGCAATCAAAACTATCAGCAAAAAGATCTGTTGGAAACTTGCCTTCAAGTCTATTAATGTAGACACTGATTCAAAGAACATATTTTGGAAAAACAATACCTTGAGAGAATTCAGCCAGTCTGAAGGAAGGCTTCAGATGCCCTGGGGGCATAGGTTTCCTCTTTCTGAAAATGGTGTATTGTGCTGCTCAGAGGGTTTTCTCCTGAGCTAAAACCCTTTTTCTATTTGAAAGGACTACCCAAATTCAGTTATATATATATATATATATATATATATATATATATATATATATATATATAAATAAAATATATATGATCTTTTTATATACATGATCTTTTTATATGTATTTTATATAATATATTATATATTATACAAATATATATATATATTGTTATATATTTATATTTATATATTTATATATTCATACTTATATATCAAAATATATTTGTATTTTTATATTTATATATTATGTATTTATTATATATAATACTACATATATATTTATATATTATATTTTATTTTATATATTATATATATTTATATTATATATTTTATATACATATATAAATAATATATAAATATATATAATATATAATGTACATGTATATATAATATATTTATATACATATAAATATAAATAAATATATTTGTATAAATGTAAGTTTATATTTATATAAATTTATATTTATATATATAGTTTCTATATATAAATATATATATGAACAGTATATATATATATATAAATATATATATGAACAGTATATATATATATATATATATATATATATTCTCTTCAGAGAAGAAATGGCACAGGAAGATTTCAGGACTGGAAAATGGAAGTTGGCTCTGTGCTTGACTTAAGCACAAGACTGCAATCAAACCAGAGTCTGAAACAGTCACATGCTCACCTTTTTCTTATCACACATATTGCACATATCTGCAATGCTGGAAGTAGACCAGAGGCTATGGAAACCTTTCTCTGCAGCGTCCTTTAGGCAAATAAAAGGGCTCATAGCTAAACATGGGTAGAAACGGAAATTGCCATATATGTGGGCACATATATTCGATTAGAGCTAAAAATAGTCCTACATACAAAGAAATAGCAGAAAAGATTGGCAAAACAATATGCTAATTCTACAAAACAATAAAAAGGTCCATACATTTCTGGTAAAACTGACAATGGAACAAAGAAAATAAAGAAATAAGACTATGAATGTGGAAATTCTAATCACAGTTTTAGTAGAATTATTTTTACTGTGAACATTAAAAATGTTAAAATACTTTCAATCAGAATTATAAAATATATTCATTCAAAATAAAGAGCATATAAAGTATTAAATAATTTCACCTGATTTTTTTTGTTTTGATTTTTGCAGGATTTCACTCTACACTGAATGACTACATCCTGAGCCCTTTAAAAAAAATTTTATATTGAAGTTGCCCAGCCTAGCTTGGAAATAGCAATCCTCCTATTTCGGCTCTCCAAGTAGCTGGGATTACTGGTATGTTCCACCATACCCAGCCATCTGAATTCTTACTTCTAAATTCACCCACAAAAAGGTCAAATTTTTGATGAGTATGATTTACTAAATTATAGTAGACAGATAACCTCTATTCAAAGAGTTTCAAAGAACAGAAAAAGAAGAAAAGTACTCCAATAATTTTGAGCTAATAAAATCCAGATACCAAAGTCAGGAAAAGGCACACAAAAAAATAATAGATCTATCTCACAAAGAATAAAATGGTAATTATATATCAAGCTAGTTGAAAAAAGTGTTTTAACAAAAATGTCATAAGCACTTTGTGTATATGATTAACATAAGGAGAGTTTAATATTAGAAAATACAAAGTAATTCACCCCTTATTTTTTTTAATCCTAGAAGGTAAGAATAGGGAAATGTTTCCTGAACATAATAAAGACCTGCTACCAACATACTAATTCTAAAAGAATTATTCTTCATATCAATTCATTAAATATTCTCCTCTCAAAGTAACAAAACAAAGATATAATTCTCCATACACACTCAGTGCTGTATTGAAGCTCCTCATTAACATAAGACAAGCAAAGCATTAGATGGTTTAAAGGCTAGAAAACAAAAAGAGTATGATTTATGGATGAGGTAATTACTTAGTAGAAAAACCCAAAGCAAGTTGAATAAGTATATCTAATAGACTTTAGCAACCTTGTAAATACAAGATTAATCTTTGAAAAAGCCACAGTTGATTAAAAATAATTTTTAAAAGGTCTTACTTGTAATAGTAACACATCTACATTAAATATGGGCCAAAGTTAATTAAACGATATAGTGTCTATATGAAAAAGGTTTCTAGTACCATTAAAATATATTTTTAGTATATGTGCTGCTGAAGTGAGCACTAAAATACATTTTTAAAACCTAGATATATACAGTTGTTCTGGGTGAAAAAACTCCATAGACACAATGTAACCTATTCATAATTGCAGTAAGATTTTTCAGACATTGACAAGATGGTTCTACATCCATACAAACAATGAAGTCTACTTACAATTGCAAGAAGATCCTTCACAGATGTTGACAAGGTGGATCTAAAATTTATGTGGGAATGTAAGAGGTCAGTAACACCAAGACAATCCCCAACACAGGCAATTGGTACAGTGACTGATAAATAGCATCACAAAGGGCAGTAGAAGGCTCAGAAACAGAACTGAATATAAATAACCAATAAGTCAATGCAAACTAATGCATAAAAGACATTCTGTTTAATAAACAATGCTGAGAAAATAGGCATTCCATATAGAGGGGGGAAAATCAGATCTCTACCCCACACCATCTTTAAAAATATTTAAGAATAGCTGGGCGTGGTGGCTCCCGCCTGTAATCCCAGCACTCGGGAGGCAGAGACCAGAGGATTGCTGAGTTCAAGGTTTGTCTGGGCTACATAGTGAGCTCAGGGCCAGCCTGAACTACAATGTGAGACCCTGTCTCAAAAAAAAAAAAAGAAAATTAAACTTTCAAAGTGAAACTTCCATATATTCAGAATCTTTATCACTTTAGGGCAAAGAGTAAGATACAGGAACAAGATACAGGAAACACACATGACATAAAATTATCTGTTCATTTCAAATAAAATATGACTTGTAACATTCTGAACTTTTATGAGATCTAGTAGCTAATAGGATGTTTGCCTCAAATCGTGTGGTGATTAGTCCAAAACCTATGAACAGCATTTTGGGCCACCTTGTACAACAGTGGGAAAGAACGTTATCATGTATCATATGTATTTTGTGTCATTCTCATTGTTTTCGCCTTGATGGCCCTTTATTTCTTATAGAGCAAACTAGCAGCCATTGTACAAATTTTCCCTCAGTTAGAGTCTCTGAAGCATTCGGAGTATGGACCTACTCCTCCACAAACCTAACAGAAGTTGTAAAACTGCTCTACAGGTAGATGTAGAGTATTCATATAATGTGAGACACTTCTGGGAACAATATCTATTCTTGTCTTGTTGGGCGCCATGAAACTAGATTTTCCAGAGCTCCCTTGCAGTCCATGGCGGCCTTGTCACTTGAGTTTTCTCCTGTAGAATGTAAGCATGAGTTCTGCTCATTCTAAAACTGTCTATAAGTTTTCCCACGTGTGTTCCTTCATGGTCTTTGTCCCTTCTGACTGACTGGGATGGTATTCTCCGTGTGAGCATTGGAAGCCACAGGTTAAAGACTACAGGTAGCTATAGTTGTGACACCTAATTATAAGACCATCTCTTTACTGACATGAACACCCACTCTGCACTTTCATGAATAAAAAGAAATCTTGTTTTTGTGCCTCTAAATATTGAAATCTGTTACTTTTGCATAACTACTGCATATACTCACACACATTTTTAATATAACCTCATGGTTCAGTGACACTCTTTAGCCTATACTGTGGAAGGATCAGAGACAAAGACTCAGATGTGCTGCCCTCTAGAATAAGCACCCAAAGTGGGCAAGTTAGAGACATGACATCTTTCTACAAATTCTGCCTGACTATACAATGATAATACTAAATCACTGGCTTTGCCAAAGCCCTGCATTTCTCAAAGACTATATAGTCTGCCAGAAGCAGAGACAGGGTAAATTCCAAAGGTAAATACAAACACCCACACATGCAAATGGAAAACTGCTTTGCAGTATCTTAAGCAAACTGCTTGTCTACCCAACATGGATGAATCTTGAAAACCTGCTAAATGGAAAAAGACAGACACACAATACTGCATGCTACCTGATTTTTGTTTTTATGAAGTTCTAGAACAGGGGAAAATAATCGACAGTGATAGGAGAACAATAGTTGTCAAGGGCAAGAAGAAATGGCCAAAAGGCATAAAAAAGAACTTCCTGAAGTGACAGAAATGTCTCATATCTTGCTTTGTTGAGGTAGTTACATGGAGGTATATAATTGCCCAAACTCGGTATGCTCCTGGGTACATCCATGCCACATCACAAACGTAAATATAAATTAGCTTTAGAAGAAATAAGCCAGTAGTTTATTTCTAGGCCTAACACTGATAATTTCCCTTGGTCAGCCTCCCAATTTTACATAACCATAAAATACACTTCTATAAGCAATAGTGTATGGTCCTTTCTATCATTGGGGGGGGGTATAATAGTCCCATAGCAGAACTCTATTTTGAGAGATTTATTTCATGTTTAAAGATTCCTGCATTTGCACTTTCCCCTATCTCATTGCTGAATAGTAAAAGTGCTTGTTGCTCAGGAAGATAAGTGACAGGACAAAAAAACCAGAAGAGCCAAACGTATTTACTGAAAGATCCAAAGAGGATTCAGACCTGAAAGAGAAACAATCCCCCCAGACCAGCAACACATACAATGGTCGTAGGAGCGACAGTGAAAGGCTGTGTGATGAAAGGGGCAGATGTTGCCTCTACCTGCTTCCTAGGAGTCAAGGGAGAGAGCAAGACTCCAGAAGAACGACAACTACAGGCGTGCTAACATAGATGAGGCCCAGACCCGCTTTGCAACACATTCTCAGCCCATGGGTATCATAGCAGCGACAGCTTCAGATGAAGAAGTTCTCCAAAGTAAACTACCGAGCAAAGCTAGACAGATCCTCTCTACCACGCTGTCCTATAAAAAATTAAAGTGGTAATTAAGCTAGAGGGATGAGTACAGTACCTTCAATATGAATGAAAGAAAACTCTAAAAGAACTGAGCTTCCATTTTCCCGCCAACTCCGAAGAATAAGGACCCAGCATGAGAACCTAATCTGAAATATAGTAAAATGCTTCTTAGATGTCCAAGTTTACTGACTAAGACTTGCACTCACTATATTTGTTTGCTCTGGCAGTCATAACCAAGCAGCACAGACTAGACTGAACACTCTTAAACAATGGAAATTTATTCCTCACAGTTCTGGAGGCCGAAAGTCTGAGACCAAAGTGACGACAGGATTCGATCTTTCTAAGGTCTCCCCTTGGCTCATAGATGGCTGTCTTTCCCTGTGTCTTCACATGGTTGAAGTAAAGTCTCTGTACTGACTGTATCCTAATCTTTTCTCACAAGGATATGAGTCACACTGAACCAGGGTCCACCCAGTTAACCTCATTTATCTTGATTATCTTGTTTCTTTTTTTTTTCTTCCTGCACTATTTAGGATTGAATCAAACTGAACTACATCCCAACCCCATTTTATTTTACTTTATTTTATATTTTGAGACAGGATGTCACTCAGTTTCCAAGCTATGCTTGAACTTGTGATCCTTCTGCCTCAGCCTCCCAGAGTTGTCGGATTCTAGGTACATGCCACCAGAACCTATCTCCAAACACAATCACATTCTCTTTTAAATTTTCTGCTTTTATTGAATTTATTGGTACATTTTAGATATACATTATGGTACATTTAACTTTGAATATTTGTAACTGTATATGATATATAATGTTTTTCCATTACTCTGCCCTCTGTACCACCCCAAAACTCTATATACATAAGCTGTTTCCATTTATTTGTTTTTATCACCAAAATTTTTCTCTCCCTTCTTTACTTTTCCCTATTCCCCCTTTCCCTTTTTCTTTTGAATATTTTCTTCATATTTCACAGTATTAACATACATTTGTAAAACTCATTTACACCTTCAGTTTCTCATACTAGAAATGATATGGTATTTACACATCTGTGTCCTATTTATTTCACTTATAAGTATGGCCTCAAGGTATATCCATTTAAGAATAAATGTCTCTAATTTATCATTCTTTATGCCTGAGTAATACTCCATTTTATTAAAAACCACATCTTCTTTGCCCAGCCTCTAGTTAATGGGCATGTGAGCTATTTCTAAGACTTGGCTATTATTACAAGCTGTGATGCTGTAAACACCAGTGTACATATGTTGCTGTAATATGATGCTTTTAGTTTTTACCTGGCAGGGAAATAGCAAGGTCAAATGGGGCCTCTAACCCTAGTTTTTGAGGAATCTTCACATTGATTTCCACAGTGTTTGCACAAGTCTACATTCTTACCAGCATTAAAGAAGTGTTCTTTTTTCCTCACAACCCCACCAGTTTTTGTTGTTGGCTGATTTCTTGATAGTAGCCACTCTGTGGAGTGAGATGGAATCTCAGTATTGCTTTCATCTGCATCTCCTGAATGACCAGTGATGATGACCATTTTTTAATGTGTTTCCTGCCTTTACTTCTTCATCTGAAAAGTGTCTATTCATTTCAGGTGCTCGTTTTTGAATTGGGGGAGCCTTTTTTTTAAGTTCTTTATATATTCTACATAGTAGTCCTTTGTCTGAAGAACAAACTTTTCAACACAAACCCTCAAGTCAAGGAAACCCTAGAGTGAAGTACTTCAAGGTCTAAAAGAAAATGATCTCCAACCTAGATTAATGTATCCTGCAAATGATCTTTTAAAATCAATGGAGAAATAAGGTACTTCCATGACAAAGAATACCTGAGAAACTTCATAAAAACAAGACCTGGGTTACAAAAAATTCTAAACAATATCCTAAAAAAAAGGTAGTGAGGCTCACAATTTCATGAAACCTAATAGATTGAAGCCATTAAGCAAGGCAAAAAATTAAAAGGGGGGAATAATAAAAGAGTTAATTATAGGAAAATATCATGACAAGTATAAGTCAACACATATTAGTTATAATCATCAGTGTTAATGGCCTCAACTCACCAATTTAAAAAAAATAGACTGGAAGAATAGATCAGAAGCAAGATCCAACAATGTGCTATATTGAAGAAACACACTTAGTTCAAAAAGAAATCCATAGACTGAAAATTAAAGGATGGAAAACAATTCTGGAATTTATGGCTTTAACATATGAAATTGGGGGGCACAAAACATAACTCAGCCCACAACACTTACCAAGTGTTCTGATCCATGATTGTTAAGAGCTCCACAGCCTTGTGGAAAGATACAAATCTGAAAATAAGAACTAATTTTATAAGGTATAGTCAACTGTCTCAAGAAGATTAATATGCAGAAGAGATAAGCTCATTGAAATCACTGTTAATTGGCAAAGAACAAATATATTGTGATGAACTTAAAACAAGAACAGAGGTCATAAAAGAAACTTCTAGGAAGATACAGTCTGATCAGAAAAAAGGAAGTAATAGAATTGAGCTTTGATAGAATTGGCTGATAAGGTTAATTTACCTCCAATTTCCAAGAATATATCTAGAAAAAGAGTACAAAAATTATCTTTATAACCCTTTCTGGCTCTTTTATTTTCTGAAAAATTAAGACCAATAAAAATAGCTGGACTTCTTCCCGGAGAACGATCTGCACTGACTTATAGAAATATTAGACTGAGAGAGCACAAAGCTGACCCATTCGGGAGAGGTTTTGGCAAGTGTAAGTTAAATTGAGTAGCATAATCAATTCCAAGATGAACTTGAATAAACATAAGTCCCCTGCCATAGTTCTTACAACTCTAAAAGAGAAGGAAAATGGGAATTACTGCTCCTTTCCACAAGCAGGAACATGCAGCCAGTCTTTTGATAACAGTGATGTCACTGGGCAAATCAGGGAAGTGCCAGGAGCTCAACAGTGTAGACTCCCACTTACCCAAACTGCTCTTACTAATGCTACTTCTGAACCCTCAGACTGCCAGCAACAGAGACCCACTGTGCAGCCTAGTGTGACCTCTCCACCAGCCACCACCTTATGTTGGGCCTCTCCCATCTTTGATGGGTTAACGGTTCAAATTCTAGATATGTATTGGGCTTCCTGCCTCAGGCTTCAGCCAGTATCGCTATAGGGCTTGGGGACTGTCTGACCCACAGGCCACAATCCTAAGAAATATTTAGTGAGAGTTTTTCCTTACTGTGAACAAAGTGGATGTGATCTCATCACAGACTGCACTATCCGGAAGCTTTCTGCTGAGGAGTGGGATGTCCTATGAAGACACAGCTGAAGCAACAACTTGGAGGTAGTACTTTGTGATGATTTTCAGGATGCTCTTTTTGTATTGGACCAGAGACTTCTGTGCAGAGCTTCATCACCAATTAAAGTAGAAAAAAATACACGGCCAACGAACCAGGGAGATGGAGCCAGAAGTGGCCTTCCTGGCATCACTGTCAGTGACTTACCGTGGGACACTGTGCTCATCCCAGACAATACTGAGTCCTTTGAGATTAAACATTCTTCACTTTTCAAGAGACAAATCTCAAGTCCCAGGGCCATGAGCCATAGCTGCTGCCTGGGAAAATCAGGGTCTTAGAGTCTAGAGATTAAGGTATAGTCAGCATCCTTTTAGGGATAATTGATTCTGGTAATTAACAGAAGGAAATAGAGCAGAAAGTGTGGGATTCTGTAGGCAATTTAGGTGCTTCTTGAAACGTCTTTGTCCAACCATGACTCTGACTAGACATTTATAATTAGAGACAGACAGACAGAGAATTATTACTTCACACACAGATTTCTGTGGAACTCTTGGGTCACGTCATAAATTATCAAGACTGGCAAAGGTGTTAGATGAGGGTTTGGGGAATACATCATGTGTAATAGAGAAATAAGACTGTCAGTATCAATTTCATTCTTAAGGCTAACCACAGTGAGGAAGGCTATCTCTCACTAAACTTTCTCTTCTAAGTTTTCCCTCAGGAAGAGATGCTGAGCTGAGGTGCTGCTGCCTCAACAAATTTGGAACAACAGCTCCATGTGGAGCATGGAGTGGCTACGGCAGACACAGAGATGTGTCATATTGATCTCTTTGAAGGAAGAACTCACTGACCAGATGAAAAGGATGTGCTTAGCTGGCATCATTCGCGTTTCACACTGTCACAGTCTTCTGTGGCTTTTGAGATGGGACTGTACTCTTCCTGGGACATCCCTTCAGCCTGCTGAGCCC
>PVIC010014366.1:0-36735 GCA_004025085.1 Thryonomys swinderianus | reverse complement strand
TGATATAGTTAATATATTATATATAAATATATTCTTTCAAAATATAACAAGCCCATTGCTTGGTGAGGGTTTACACTGTGGAGATTCACCCTGGCTTCGTGTTAGAACTCCAGCGCCGCCATGGTGGAGGGCCCAGGCATGTCAGAGTATTTGCCAGGAATCAGTAAACATTTGTGAGAAAGGGCCAATAGATTAGTTTGATGAGACTGCAGTGATAAATAGTTCCAAACACAGGGGCTTCCAGCAAAGACATTTATTCTTTCCCAGTAGTCCTAGAAGCTTCCCCAGAAAGCTCAGGAGAATGCTACCTCTGTCTGGCCTCCTGTGGCTGCTGGCGTGGCTTGGCATTCCTTGGTATGGGGTGGCACCATTTCAGTGGCTTTTTCCCACTGCACACACTGTGACCTTCTTCTATCTGTCTGCCTGCCCCCTCCCATGTCTACTTTCCATATTCCTCCATCATGGATACTTCTGATCTCATGTCAATCGTACCGGGATAAAACGCGGTAATCTCGGGCCGGAGGATTAGCTCAGTGGTTCTGGCGCCTGCCTCGCAAGCGCAAGTTCCTGAGTTCGATCCCCGGAAACCACATACAGTGCTGGGCGTGGAGACTCACGCCCACCAGCAATCAATACCACATAGCAGTGCCGGGCGTGGTGGCTCACGCCTGTCATCCCAGCACTCAGGAGGCAGAGACAGGAGGATTGCTGAGTTCGAGGCTTGCCTGGGCTACCTAGTGAGCTCAGGGCCAGCCTGAACTACAAAGCGAGACCCTGTCTCAAAAAAAAACAAAAACAAAAACAAAAAAAACCGTGGTAATCTCATCTCAGGATCATTTTTCCATCTAAAAAGACACTTCCAAATCAGGTAACAACCATAAGTCAGGTCATGACTACGACTTTGAGAGTCCTCAGTCCTACATTTCAATAGTTGATATTTTAGGGTATATAGATCATGTTGCTTCTGTCACAACCATTCAACTCTGCCACCCAGAAATAGCCACAGACTGTACAGAAACAAACAAAGGTGGCCCACTTCAGTAACTATTTACAAAAGAGATGATGGGCTAGATTGGACTGGGCAGGGAGGCTGCTGAAATTTCTAGCTGGTATTCTATGCAAATACATCTTGTATGTGGCCGGTCAGTGGGATCTACCAGGCATTGTTTATGGCAGACTCTGAAGTCTGTTTTCTAATGCCAGAGGGTGATGGCAGAAAAGGTAAATTCACAGCGATGGCACATTCATAATTTTCTGGGCAAGTCTTTCAATAATCTGGTAGTACCATCCGAAATGGTGAATCACTGATGTATGATGGCTGTACCTTTGACATGTGTGTAGATATTTAAAAGAAATGGTAGTGACACAATAGATCTCGTAGCAGGCTCTGAAAAGCAAGGAGAATCTGAGAAGGTGGCGATCAGATCCAAGCCTGTGTCTGTCCTGCATGGAACCTAAGATGACTGTCAGTTCTGTGAAAAACTGAGAGCCCCAAATCTGGCTTCTGCTTTCTGGAGAGCACGAGTCAACCTTGTTAGAAGAGATACAGCCCAAGACCAGCCAGGTAAGGGAGCCTGTGGTGGTCTCTAGAAAGGGTTCATGTAGAGCACACCCCCACATCACCTTATGCTCAAGGCACTAATGCGTGTGCTCGGGATAGGAAGCCTGTGCCATCATTTTAGTTTTGGTAGTTTTGAGGCTACTATGGAAGAATCTGGTTGTTCTTGAACAAGTACTTCATCATGGCCAATGCTTATGCATAATATCAAAGAGTTAGGGTTATATCAGAAATGAATCCTGAGTTTGCTTTTTGGGTAAAAATTAGTAACATCCTTTGAATATTGCTATATTCAGTGTTAAGAAATGGTAAGTCCCCAGGTAAGTTACTTTATGATACTTATTCAGTCCTAGTTATTCTTATTGTGAGTGAGACATTTTTTGGCTGCTATAACTTCGAGCCACCCATGACTCTGCTGAACAGGGGCAGGTCTGATGCTCAACCTCCCTTCTCTCAGGCCAGTCCCCCACCGTGAAGAACCATCTGATTCACAATGTTTACATTGCTAAGGCTGAGCAGTTTTAACCCAGTGAAATAGGCAGTTAGTGTCCCCATCTTACCGATGAGGAAACAGCTTGAGAAAATTGATATCCTCTGTTCTGGATAAGTCAAAGTTTATAGGTCAAAACTCCACTCTGTTTTGACCTATAGACTTCTGCCATAGAATGCTAGAATTTGAGAAGATGTTTGGCGAGATCTAGGATCAGTGAGCTAGAGTTTGAAAATATATGCCAGCTCACTTCAAAGGAAGAAAAATGAGTATTTCTGGAACATCCACCATGTGCCAAGCACTGTGTTCAACCCTGTTACATATGTTCTAAGTGCTATGGGTCCATTTTACAAAGTAGGAAGCTGAGGCCCAGAGCAGGAATTTGAGACAGGTACGTCTGACTGTAGAACTCATTTGCTTGTTAGACTGGAGTGTGTCCTTTCAGGAAGAAGAGCAGCTACAGGGTGGATCTAAAAAGTTTGTTCCCGTTTGGTCTCAATGCAAAGTCCTCAGGACAGGACCATTTTGAGGTGCATCCAGCTGGCTGCAGTTGGGGCTGCCCATGGCCCTCTCTGTTTCCAGCCACACAGATTCTAGTTCCTTCAACTGCAGGACAACAGTGACAGCGGGACAAAGTCCAGGGTAGATTCATCCTCTGTTTTATTAACCATTAGACGAGACACGTTTATTTTAACAAACTGCAGAATATATCTTGAAGAGATGAGAACATAAAATTGCTTAATTGTTAAAATAGAAAGTAAAATGTCTTCATTTGAAATGTATTGTGAAAGAATGAGACCTCTGAAAGTTATGGTAATGAATAAGCCTAGACATTAGGGTGATGAGGAATTTATATTACACGGGGGGGGGCATTTACATAACTTCATAATGGTTCTGCCATTTGTGATTCAGTAGTTCTTTCACATTTAAAAAACAAATTGCATTTTTCATTATGGACTATTATCTCTCTCTCTGTTGATTTTGTTAGGTTTTCACAATAATTTACTCCATATTAAAGAAGAATAATAAATGAATGTAATAATGTTCTTAAGCTTCTTAGCATTTATTTTTTTCTTTTTTCATGGTACCATTAAAAACTCAGTGCCTGTAGTCTTCATAAACGGATCTGTATAGCCGTTTCTATTCAAGCTTTGAAATACCAATTAATATTGAAGTGGCAGCATTCAGTTCTTTTATACTAAATTTCCTGGTAGCAAAATGAGTATAATAATGAAAGTGATTATTCCATAAGGTTAATACTGTTATATTGTATCGTTGTAATTTCTTTTTGTTTGAGATGGACTTGGTTTTCAGTTATTTATTTCATTATTCCTAGACTTAGTCCACCTAAAAGAAGTGTTCCTTCCATACCTGCACTACTGCACTAAAACAGTCTTCCTAGGTTGTGAGGGCCATGGCTTCAAAAGGAATAAAACAATGGGCCATCTTTCACCAGTTTACCTGAAGTGCATTGGCACTGCCTTTCTTTTACACCTGGCTCTCTAGAGTGTATTAGCTGTTAGCATTCGTGACTACTTGATAAGTAGGACCTGAATAAAATTCATTGCCCTGGGGCTGGAGATTTATCTCAGTGGTTCCTGCACCTGCCTAGAAAGCCCAAGGTCCCTGGTTTGATTCCCCCATAACCACATACAATGCTGGGTGTGGTGACTCATGTCCACCAGCAGTCAATACCACATACCACAGTGCTGGGCGTGATGGCTCACACCTGTCATCCCAGCACTGGGAAGGCAGGGGCAGGAGGATTGCTGTGAGTTCAAGCCTTGCCTGGGCTACGTAGTGAGCTCAGGGTCAGCCTGAACTACAAAGCAAGACCCTGTCGCGAAAACAAAAACAAAAACAAAAACAAAACTAAAAAACACCTCTCTAGTTTACTTAGGAACCATGCTGTGCTGTTTTGTTTCCCTTAGAAGGATGGAGAAGGGAAACAGTAGGGAGCCCTCCCCTCAGTCCTGCTCTCTGCTACATCTGAGGTACGCTGTTTCAGCTTTCATGTGAACTCACCTTTCTGGGCCTTTCCCTGTAATAGAAAGTCTGGTGGCTTTGTATGTGTGGGAGGGTTCTCAGCAATGCCACATCTATCAAGTCCCTTCCATCTTAAATCTGTGTGATGTTTCTATAGCAATCTATCTGAAGCTGGATGTACTGTAAGTAAAGAGATTTATTTGGCTCATGATTCTGGTAGCTGGAAGATTCAAAGAACATGGCCCCACCCACCATCCTGGCCAGTCTCTCCCATCTAACAACATGGTGAGGTAGAAAGGGAAGTGGTGGAGAAAGTCACATGACAAGAAACTAGAGATTTAGAGGGAGGTTTGGTCCTGACCACTCACTCTTGTGGGACTTGCTGAGAAAGCAAGACCACCTCCCCCAAATGAAAAGCATCAATCCCTCTGAAAGACCTACTTGAAACACAAGCTTCTAGCACGTGGACCTTCCAGGGAACTCGCTTAACCCATATCCACTCCACACCATCAATCTGACCTTTTCTGAATCTCTACAGGCCTCAGCCACAGGTTTCTGTGTTGTTCTCCAGGTGATGTTTTACTTTAGAACTGATTTCCGGCCCACCTTCCTCATCACACCCGGCAGGTTTCTCAGGGCTTCCCATGCTACTTGCTGCTTTGTAGCCTCTCAATGGCCAGTTCCTGCACTTCAGGCTTCTTCCCTGCATTATTCAGTGTCTAGTTCCTTATTCTCTGCAACTCAGCTGGAGCTTCACCTTGCAGAAGGGCTTTCTGTGAACACCCCATCGTACACAGGAGTTCCTTCTCCTTCTGTCTTGGACCACTGTATTCTTTTATAGCTGGTTAGAAAAAATTTTTTCATTTAGTTTCTTTCTTTCTTTGATGAAACAGTAATTGTATGTACCAGCAGGATTTTTAAAAACTTAAATCCTGTCTTTATTGTGGTTCTGTAAGTTTGTGGTTTTTATTGTGGTTCTATGAAATATCTTTTTTTTTTCTTCTTTGAGACAGGGTCTCACTTTGCAGTTCAGGCTGGCCCTGAACTCACTATGTAGCCCAGGCAAGCCTCAAACTCAGCAGTCCTCCTGGCTCTGCCTCCGGAGTGCTGGGATTACAGGAGTGAGCCACCACGCCTGGCACTATGGTATGTGGTGTTGATTGCTGGTGGGTGTGAGTCACCACGCCCAGTATTGTATGTGGTTACCAGGGATCGAACTCAGGCCCTTGCGCTTGCGAGGCAGGCGCCAGAACCACCGAGCCAAATCTCCAGCCCTCTATGAAATATCTTTAGCTAGCTACATTGGAAGTATTCCATGAAACTTGGTTTTCTTTTTCGATTAAGTTTATTGGCACACTTTAGGTGTAAATTATGATCACATTCATCAACAGGAATTTGTACCTATATATGATGTATCTTGGTTCTTGTTTTTTCCCCCATTTCTCTTCCCTCCCATTCATCTTCTCAAGGGTCTGTTCTGGGAAGATTGAGGTACAGGAAGGGAGAGAAGGACCTATGTTAAGCATAGCAATGTTTGAGGATTTTGACATCCATTGTCTTTAATTTGTGCCTCTCTTGTTACACTATCTGTCTTTGAGCCCTTCCAATGGCTCCTGTATGGAAACAAAGGTTTATTGAAGAATTAATGGATCCACTTTTTGATTCAACTATAAGTATCATTATAATTCATTTAACATTTTTAACTCCTACTAATGAATACATTTATCATTATTCTAATAATAAAACAACATTGTTCATCTTTACAAATCTGGTCACTGAGTTTATGGAGAAAAATAAAATCACTCAATACCACCCATCACTTTATCTTTGAGCATGATCATTGTCTTATTTATTATTCTTTCTCTAGCATCTGATATAATTTTGGCCCATGAACGGACAAAATAAATATTAAATAACCTACACATTGGCCATACCAGCAACTCATTATGTTTTTATGTGTAAAAATGTATGTATATCAGATCAATAGTTTGTTCAAGGGCCCTAAGTAAGCAAAAAGGGCTGCATTGCCTAGGGAATGTAATATTAATAGTAATAACAATGGAAATCAGAGATATAGTTCAGTGGTTCCAGTGCCTGCCTAGGAAGCGCAAGGTCCCTGGTTCGATCCCCAGTAACCACATATAACAGTACTGGATGGGGTGACGCACACCCACATAACACAGTGCTGAGTGTGACTCACACCTGTCATCCCAGCACTCGGGAGGCAGAGGCAGAAGAATTGCTGAGTTTGAGGCTTGCCTGAGCTACATAGTGAGCTTCTAGTCAGCCTGAACTACAAAGTGAGACCCTGCCTCAAAACAACAACAACAACAACAAAAACAGTGGAGGCTGGCTCTGCTTTTATTACCACCATTCTTGGACCGTTCTAAACAATGTCAGTGATAATCCTTTCTCAGCCAGATCACTTCTACCTCCTACTTGGTAATCCACATGTTGAAGGGATACTATATATGTTAAATTTTAAGTCAAAATTTAAAGTAACACTTTATTATAAGCTGTTTCCAACTGAAAACTTTTACATCATTAGATGAAAGTACTGGACCATAAATCTCAATGACTTTGGAAGTATTCCTGATCTCTGAGTCTTTCTCCTGGGGTTTTACCTTAACGGAATGTGAAGCGCCTACGAAGATTTATGGCAAAGGATGTTCATTGCAACTCTATGTATTATTGCAAAAGTCTAGACAGTCTAGACACTGAACCTTGGAAAAGTGTGCTGTTTTTTAATGAGACATTCATAAAAGGGACTGCTATATAGCCATTAAAATGACACATGTGCAGCCCTTACAAATGGTGTACAAAAAACTCGGTGGTTTTAAAAGTGGATCTGAAGCTGAAATATTTCCTAAATGACCAGAAGTATGTGCAGTGGAGCATGTGCAGCAGAGGACACATAAGAGAGAAACGGGAGGAATTTATAGGCCCACTCAAAAGAGCAATGGGGAAATAAACACGTAACTGGTGTGTGGGTCCTTGCTGGAGCTATGGCATTTGCAATATTTCAAGGATGTGAATGTAAGATGAGAAAACAAAACTTGAGGAAGAAATTACTACAAGTGCACCATGCATAAAGGGGAGTCCTAAAAACTCTGGAAAAGTGACTTATGAGGAATTTTCTAAACCTAAATTTATAGCAATGATAAAAGTCATCTATATGTTTTCACATACGAAATGTGTGCTTGAAATTTTCCCATTATTTTTAAAATTATTGCTATTAGAAAAGCAATCAAAGGATCAATAATAAATATTGATTAAATACTTATGTTATAGTTTATGGGGCAAAATAACTGTAAGATATATTTTCCCCATCTCAAAGGAATTCTGAAAGTATTTTTTATCTTCGTATTTCATATCGGCATATGTTCCTTAGTACTTATTTATAAATGAATTAAGAAGGCACTGAATTATGATAAGGATAAAGTTTTAAGAACCTTTTTGTATTATATAAATCTATTCATTGAGGATTTTTTAGATCAGGGAAAAAATACTTTGACACTTGGCTAGAAAAAAGTGGAGCTGAAGATGTCATGCCAATTAGGTTGGTATGCAAATTACAACCTTGACTTTTACAGCTTGCTATTCTTTTGCTGTCTTATCAAGATTTGTGAAATACTGGAATTACAGGGGAAGGGGATAAAACTCTTCTTATTTCTAAACCCCTATTTGTATAGGTAATATGTTTATTTAAGGACTATAAATCTCCCCTTTAATATGAAATGTAGCAAAAAATACACTATTCCAATATTTTAAATATAAAGCAGGGCTTTAAAAATCTTTTGTATATAGCATTAAACAAAAAAAAAATCATAGAAGAGGCCCTGAAGACTTAAATGCAAAAGAGAGAGGGTCACAGTACAATCAACACACGATAGGGTATAAATCAATAGGAGCATATTATTTCCCTGATTAAATATTAGAATGGCAAATAATTATACTGTGAGTCAAGCCTGTAATATTTATCATAATCCCAAGGCTCTGCATGATCCAACCTTTACTGATCTCACATTCTTCTTTGTCTTCTCCTTTCTGACTTCCAATAAGTCTTTCTTTCATATCCTAGAAAGGCCATGCTATCTTTTGCCCTTATGTTTGTTTATTGCCAACATGACTCTTATCCTGGAACCCCTCCCACCAGCTATCAATTATAGGTTTGTGAATATGGTCTTGGCTTGTGTAAAGTTGTGAACATAATCTGAGAAATGCATTGTTAGATGATAGGAGTCTTTTTTTTTTTTTTTTGAGACAGGGTCTCACTTTGTAGTTGAGGCTGGCTCTGAGCTCACTATGTAGCCCAGGCAAACCTCGAACTCAGCAATCCTCCTGTCTCTGCCTCCCGAGTGCTGGGATTACAGGCGTGAGCCACCACACCTGGCACTGTGGTATGTGGTACTGATTGCTGGTGGGCGTGAGTCTCCATGCCCAGCATTGCATGTGGTTACCAGGGATCAAACTCAGGACCTTGCGCTTGCGAGGCAGGTGCCAGAACCACTGAGCTAACCCTCCGGCCCCGATGATAGGAGTCTTAAGTGGTGCTCCCTGAAGACAGCTATGATGTCATCAGGTGATGGATTGTTTGTTATGCAACCACTACTAGATATTCGATTGTTATCTGAATCAACGTTGTGGGCTGCTGTATTGTATGCTGTTCTCTGAATCTCTGGGGCCCATGAGATATGAACTGAAAACACATCACAGTGCTCTTTCATGTATGTGCCTCAGTTTAAATGATTTTGTTAATAACATTAGATATATGTTGTTATTCTGATAATGTAGATTTTAGCTGTGTAGTAATTATATCCATCTGAATAACCTTCTATCTTCATTTTAAATTCCTGGAAAATAGTAAACTCTTGTACACAAAATACAGAAAATGATAAACTGTTCAGTAGTGGAGTTGTAAAGAGGTGGTGAGACAGTGCATAGAAAAGGCAGAGTGTAGATTAGAGCAGACAGACTTATTTTTCAGACACCTAAAGCCATGGATGGTTGTTGAAATTGGCTGTACTTTCTTTGTATCTACTGGACAACCTTTAAACACCCTTTGTTGATTTCTTTAGCAATTCCTGGATGCCCCAAATGGAGCACTCTAGAGTTTAGCAGCACTGTGCAAAGTTAAGGCATCTTGAAAGAAGGGAGGTCGAAACAATCAGTCTGAGTTTTGTTTTCCATTGTTGGTAACCACCAGAGAGGAGGGTGGTAGCATGGTCTTTTCCTATTCCCAGCTTGTGGATAGATGCCGTGGACCTCTTTCTAGCTTGTTCCTTTTATTCATGAGAACTTCCCTCTTTGATTCTCATTATCATGAGTGTAGTTACCTGACTCTTACTAGCCTAATGAAATACGAAAGATATTAATAATAATTTAATATTCCAGCACTTATATTCTGCCAGGCCCTATTCTGAGTGTATTCCATGAATGAGCTTATTTAATTCTTACAGGGATCCTATGAAATGATATTTATTATCATCCCTAACACTGAGACATAGAGAGGTTGCCCTGGTTACACAGCTCTTAAGCAGAGGAGCAGGGTCGGGATATAGATCGTTTAACTCTCAGCGGCTCAAGCTTTTAGCCACTGCATTGCGCTGAGGACCTGGTTTTAGAGGAACTGTTCAAACTGTGTTCTGTTGCCATTGAATGTCTCCATCTTTCCTTATCAGGTGTCTGGAGAAGAGATGTTGAAATTAGTTATCCCTGTCATTATGGCCCCAAACAGTTTAATTATTTGACATCTTTGCTCAGTGAAGAAGAGCCCATTGTCCAAATATAGAAATCTAAAAATAAAACAATCCCAGGCCCTGAGTAGTTTTTTTCAGGCATCTACATCAATGATGTCCCAGGAAACTCTCCAGCCCACTCCCAGTCTCACCTGGACTCCATCCTGCCGTGGATGGGAAATAGCTCAGCTCCTATGCGAAGTGAGACTGTGAGTGCCTGAAGAGGACACAGGTCACAGGGTCACAGGATGCAGAGAAGCAGCTCCACATGCACGAAACCCGAGGACTGACTGGATAAAGCGCCAAAGGACAAATGGGATCATTCCATATTATCCTGGTATTACTACTCTGTTTCTGTGTTCATTTACACTTTCCTCTGGGTAGTCCTAACCACACATGTGTACCTAAAATTTTTGTGGTGTCCCATATTTTTAGATAACTTGGAATCGATGAACCACACCTAATGAAATGTAAGCAAATTTCTAAGAAAGATCCAAAGAGAGATTTCATGTGGATTTTCAATATTTCATTAAAAAATAATTTACCTTATATAGGTAGCAATTTTTTCCAGACATATATGGTAAAAGTGTAGGCTGCTGCTAGAATAGATTCTTTTCTAGGCTATGAATAACTCTCATCAGGATTCTAGAAGAGGAAATAAAGGCAACACGTAATCTGTATACAAGAACACTAAAAATTCGATTCGAGTGCAGTCCTCTACCACAGCGTATGTTGACCTATGAAATCCTTACATAAATGTAGCTTTATAGATTCAAGGAGGTGTTGTTTGTTTTAATTGCGTTTTAACAACTACACTACATAAAATCTAGGATCTTATCTTTGGCTATAGAAAGAGATCTATTTCAAAATGACTAATTTCAACAATTATTTATTCAGCATCTACAGTGAAGGCAGCGTCAGTACATAACAGTATGCAAATGTTGGAATGCTTTGTTGTGAGCCCTGTCTTGTGTGTAATGAATTTGTCTAAGTAGAAAATTAGAAATTAAGGGGAAGAGAGGTGAAGTGATGTGAACATCATAGAAATTCAAAGAAAAACTTCAAACCATCCTGACTTTATGCATTTTACTTTTTGGTGAGAATTGATATACTTCTTGCAGTCTAACAATTCTAGAAATCTCTAGATGCCTGCTGTTGAAACAGTGTACAATTAAAAACATACACAAAACAAAGATGTCAAAAGAAATGTTATCAAGAACTGTTCCAACATCTGGCATTTATTTCCTAACTGTGGGAAAAAATAAAACTAAATTGGGTACATACAATAAATAGAACAGTAAATTGGATCAGATATCCTGGTCTTGATCAGAAATGGCATATATTCAGGTGCTGGATATTACTATGAAGGTATTCTGTTCTAGAGAGTTGTTAAATTTCTCCATGTGAAGAACTGATTTGTTCAGCAGGGCTGGTTTAACACAAGATAGCTTTTCAGTCACTGGGGATTCCGATTTTGCTCATGCTTCAGATGTTTGTCTGTCCAGCTGTGTTAGACTCTGGAGTCCTGAGACTTGTGGTTGGCAAAATGTAGATGGATTTCACAGATCCCAGAAACAGACCTGAGGTGGCATATTCATTTAAGATAAGGAGATAGTTTCTAAATGAGAGCAAACACTGGCCGCCCCATCTGTGAAACTTCTGAAAACAGAAGTGCGTGAGGTCCTTCCCAGACGTAGAGCATTGGTAACTTGATGCCAGGCTAGTGCAGATTAAGTAGGCGGCGGCCCATCTGTCCTTGTTAATTTCTGATTTACAGCTAGGGTGAAAACTGTTGGTCTATGTAATTGACAGTGGTATAGAACCTTATAACTCATGGAGTTTATTACACTTATATTCCTGTGTTCTGGTTGTTTCTTTTATAAACAAAGAATTGAAGATCTAGAGAGGGTAAATGGTCACATAAAACTGCATATTCTCTTAGGCCAAAAAAAAAAAAAGTTGGACTTTTGATGCACAATAAATGCCTGTTTTCCTTTGTTTTTGAACCATAATATACATACTCAGAATGGCCACCTCCTTAATACCCAACAGTTTGATCTGCATCCAAGCCCCCTGCTGCCCTCGCCAGGACCTGCCCTAACACCACACAGGTAGCTAGTCCCTGTCCTCAAATATATAATATATAACTATATATAATATATAATTATAAAATATATAATATATAACTCAAATATATAACTTTGAGGAGCATGACTTAGCTTGACCAGTATTTTGTATTTTGATAAGTAGAACCATCCCACTGGAGCTCCTTCACGTGCACCTCTTCTCTCTGCCTTTGCCTCTTGTTGCTTCATGTGCAGTAACTCTTAAGTTCCTTAGGCTTGTGTCAGTCCTTTGCCTGGATAGACACCACTTATTTTACCCATTCCAGTACTGGTGGAAATTTCAGTAGTGCTGCTTTACAGCTCTTAACAACAGGATTTTTGTAACCTTTATAGGGCACATCTGTGAACAATTACATATTTTTATTACATTGCTATGAGCATCCAGAGGGTTTCACATCATGAATTTTAAACTGTACATTGGTAGAAACCACCCAGAGCCTTTCCCTTCCAAATCCTTCCAATTTTTGTTTTAATGCTTACCACAACTCCTAAATTCATTCATTAATTAAAGTCACTCTGAGAAAAGCAAATTAGTTTATACTACTCTAAGGTGTTGTACAGCTCAGAGTTCCTAAATTGTTTCAAATAATACCTTGACTTAAAGAGACAACCTTCTAATTATGGAATTTCAAAAAGCAGTGAGCTAGAGTTCGAGGCTTGCCTGGGGTACATAGTGAGCTCAGGGCCAGCCTGAACTACAAAGCGAGAACCTGTCTAAAAAAAAAAAAAAAAAAAAATCAGTGAGCTAGGCTCAGAGAATTATTGGCAGAACTAACTAAAGAAATGTTTTTCTCTTATTTTCATATACATTCCTTGGAGCAAATGTTATACTGAAAACAAATTAATTAGAAGAATTAGGGTGTTCTGGTTTTTCAAAGATGCCATTTATATGGACCTTAGATTGCTCATCAGTCATAACCCATTGGTGTTTCCTCACCCCGCCTCATTTCCTGTGAATCCTGAGGATCCATGGATTTTTCCCTATGAGCTTTTCTCTCTCTGGACCCTGGATCCTTAACTTTAATGGTCACTGATATCACCAAGTTATAGTTAAATACATCCTGGTTCCTTACCCAGAAAGCAAGGAGGGAGTGAGGACTGGGTGGGGGGCCGGTGTACAGTTTCCTGATAGGAAAAACAGTTATTTTTTTAGACCTCAATTTTCTCAAATATATAACTGGAATATAACATTTCCATTGGATTAGTTTTGAAGACTTTATAAACCTCCTACGAGTACCTGCTGCTGAACAGGTGGTATCATTAGCTGCTAAAGTTCAGGGACTATGTCTTATCCCTCTAATAGTTTCAGATGTGGAGGGACTTCTAATTTTTTAAGCAAAATTATGATTTATCTAAATCCTGTTTGCTGATGAATAATGTTCTCATGAGAAAAAAGTGTTTTCCCTGTCCTTGGTCCCTTTGCCCTTCTGAATGAATATTGAATTCCTGCCAAATAAATAAAATCTGTCTTTGAGCTCTTCAAATCTGTGAAGCATATGGAGAACATTCCCAGGTGACAACATCACGTCTAAGTGATTCCAGGAGGGTTAGGCTGTATGTACATCAGAGTCAGCTTATTTTAGAAGAGCAGAAAGAATGATATTAGAATTGTATTCACTAAGGAGCATAAATTATTTAAATTCAGCCTTTTCCGAATCCTCAGATGTACCTGTGGTCAAGTATTCTAATAAAACCAGGTCAACCATTTTAATTGCTTTCGCCTCCTAATCTTGGCTTCAACGTTAACCTATTAATTTTGTGTCTGAATACTATGAGTTGTAGGGACACACGTTACAGGTCTTCTTTTAGAGAGGTGGTCATGGATGGATACTTCGTGTGCATCTACTGTCATGAATACTAATAGCACCATAATGCCCCTATAGTAGAACGATCAGTCCCAGCAGTGGTATCAAAACCAATAGCCAAATTCAACAATATAATCAGCTACAGAAGACTTCCAGTATTCTAGGGCTGGTGGAAGCGTTGCTCATGGTGTGGCTAAGTATACAGATTCCTTTATCCACCAGAGATACATTCTGTGGTTCTCAGTGAATGCCCGAAACCACAAACAGCAACAGATTTTACATATACTGTGGTTATTTTTCCTTATGTGCTTATAGCTATGATAAATTCTCACTTGTTCAAACGAAGCACTCTGTGATTCTCTTTGGTATATCCACATTGCTAGTACCACTACTCTGTTTAGTGACTGATATTATGTAAAATATAGGCCTCTTGAACACAAGCACTGAATACCGTGGCAGTCCAGCTCCGAACTGAGATGGTCGCTGAATGACTGATGGACAGGCAGGGTGCATATGGTGACTGTACTACACAAGGAAGTGACGGATCTTCCAGGCAGGATGAAGCAGATGATGGGTGATTTAACAGTTATGAATTGTTTTTATCTATAATATTCCATTTAATATTTTTGGGCTTAGATTAACAAGGTAACTAAAACTGCAGAAAGTGAAACAACAGATAAAAGGGAGACTATTGTCCATAATTTAGTGTCATGACTTTGGCGTCCTTCAGTACCTGGCTGGCCTCCATGGTCCCATCTCAAGCCACTTTGCCATTTGTATGGTTGTCTCCAGCTACACTTCTTGTCAGTATTCAGGTATTTTCCTAGTTGAAAACATTTCCATACCCTCTGTCTGGAGTAGGTTTATTTCTGGTCCTGACAAATTGAAACCTTCTTGAAACTTAAATGCTCAGCCCAAATGTCCCTTCCCAAGAGAAACCTCTTCTTTCTATATATTTAGGATAATAGTTTTTACCTTGCATGGTGGGTCAGATGTGTAGTAAGTGAGATTTGAAAGCCGAGTACATACCATTATGCCTTTAGGTGCTTACTAACCCTGGAGAGGTAATCTATTTGCCTGGAAGAAAGAACTAAACTGAATAGGAAAACATAAGACCAGGACTAAGAGAGAGAGAAGTTTCAGGTTGGAGTTAGGATGCAAAGTTTGGAGCTGGGACTTGAGCTGCCAAAGAGCTGGTGAGGACCAGCTTTGAGCTGAGCAGAAATCCTTTGGAAGATACTAGAGGATTGCAATGGTATGGCTTGTGCAGTTTAACAGCCAACAAATACAAAAGTGGCCAAGGAGAGATTGTATAACTAACTACTTTTGCCACGATTTCACCAGAAAATAAGGAGAAAGGCTTTTTGTCAAAGGTGTGTGCCGTGGGCCTTTCACAAATGCTGATACAGCTTTCTAGTTTCCTTTTATTTCCTTCTCCCTGTGTCCACAAGGCTTTGCATACACAGTTATGGAAATATGGTCATGACATTCCAACTACATTTACTGCAACTAATTCTTGTGAGTTTAGTTAATCAACACTTCTATTTTTATTGTCATCATCACTCTGACCCCCACCAGTTTCCCCATCTTTTATTTTTTAACTTGCCCTATATTGTACAGCTTTTCATTGCCATGACCAGGTTATCTGAGAAAAACAACTTAATGGGGATATAGTTTATTTTGCCTCAGAGGTTTCAGTGCAAAACGGGCAGTTCCAAGGCAGAAATATCATGGCAGAAGGATATAGCAGAGAAAAATTCCTCAGTTCATGGCAGCCAGGAAGCAGGGAGGGAGGGAAAGACCCTGAGCAGATAGAGGCAGAATCAGATACAGTTCCCACGGTCATTCTCCAGGAAGCAATCAGACACACCTGGAAGTTTACTGCACTGTCTCCTAGGCATCTTTCAAGATGATCAAGTTAATAGTAAAGATTAACAACCACAATGGGTTTTAATGCAGTGAACTTAGACCATTAGGATTTTAATCTCAGCTCCATGATACCCATCTGTGAGACTGTGGAACAAATCATTTAATTTCTCTCTGCTTTAATTTTCTCTTCTGCAAATTGATGATAATAGACATAACTAATGCATAGGTCATAAAGCTGTTATGGTAATGAAGTAATGAACACATGTCTTAGACTAGTACTTAAAACTAACAAGTATTATATAAATAAGAGCTATCATCATCAAACAACTAGTGGTGAAACACTAGCTAAGGAGTTTTAATAAAGAGTTCTTTTCCATAATTATCTGCAGTATGTTTGAAATTGTAAAACTGATTGCAAAGATTCTTGTATTGGCCTAACAAATATTCTACCAAATCAACTGTTTTCAATCATCAAGGATATTTTCTTTATGGATAAGACTATATCAAGGGTAGTTACAATTTCCTTTAAGTTTTTCTATTATATAACATCATCTATAAGAATAACTGTGTTACTTAAGGGAATCATTATTCAAAGGACTGAATCATCTACATGCAAATGAGTTTAGCATAATTTCCTTATGCGTGATAATCATTAAAGAGAGAACATTCATTTTCTTTCATAAGGCGTATGTCTGAAACTACTTAGCAAAGTAAATGGGGGAAGGGGCAATTTAACTTTAAAAATTTTTTTTGCCTTCTTGTCAACTAAAACACATCTCCAAGAAATATGGGCCAAATGATTTTGTCCCTCAAAACTAATATATTGAAATCTAATTCCTAGGGTGATGGTCTCTGGATATGAGCCCTTTGGGAGGTGACTGGGCCATAAGGAATCCTCATGAATGGGATTAGTGTCCTTATAAGAGTCCAGGGAGCTAGCTCTCTGCTGCCCACTGCATGATGCCACAACAAGAAAATGCCCATTTGCAAACCATCTAGCACCAGAACCTACATACTGGCATCCTGATCTCAAACTTACAGACTCCAGAAGTGTGAAAAATAAATCTTAGATTATTTTTTTTTAGCTCCCCAGTGTATAGTAACACAAACTGACAGACACCAGTTCATTATCATCTACCCTTTGAAAGAGAACTCCCCATGCATTTTTCTGCTAGTCCAGTTTTAAACAAGACAGTGTGGTCCTTTAAAAGAATGTTTTTCTTTGGGATTGTCCTGAAGTTGGCAAGTACATTAAATAGCTCACAAGTTAAGACATCTTTGATTAAGACAGGACTTTCAGTTGATGGGTATTTGGGCTCAAAAATAAATAGGACACAGATGTGTAAATATATATCATTTCTCTAGTGTGAGAAACTGAAGGTGTAAATGAGGTCCAACGTGAATGATAGGTATTGTGAAATAGAGAGAAAATATTCAAAGAGAAAGGAGAACTGGCAGAGGGGTGAGTAGGGGAGAGCAAAGAAAGGAAAGAATAACATTTTGATGGTAAGAAAGGAGAAAATGGAAACAAAGGTTATGTATAGAGGGGGTGGAGTGTAAGGGGAGGGCAGATCATTAGGAAAAATAAGAATCAAGATGTATCATGTACTGGTGCAAATTCTCACTCAGGAATGTGATTATAATGTCTAATAACAATGTCCCAATAGACTTAATAAAGAAAAAAAAACAGGACTTTCAGCATATGTTCTTTATTGTATGACTTTGTCCGGTGTTTTCAGCATTCCTCATGGTATATCTTTGGATTGTTCATCTCTAGGCTTGATCACTTTAGCACTCACATCCTTCTAAGAAAAAGTATATTACATATGTCTTGGTTTGTTAATGCAATAAACATCAAAAATGAAAAAAATATTATTTTTCTTCTTGCACTCCAAATGTTCACCCAGTTGGTACTTTTATCCTACTTTCAAAATCATTGATCTTTCACCAAGTCTAGTTATTTGAGGTTAATAAGTATCACATTTTCTGATGAGTCACAAAACTATAATTAATTTTTTTTTTTTTTTTTTTTTCTTTTTGAGACAGGGTCTCGCTTTGTAGTTCAGGCTGGCCCTGAGCTCACTATGGTGCCCAGGCAAGCTGCCGCGAACTCAGCAATCCTCCTGTCTCTGCCTCCTGAGTGCTGGGATTACAGGCGTGAGCCACCATGTCCGGCATTGTGGTATGCTGTGTTGATTGGTGGTGGGCGTGACTCTCCACGCCCAGCATTGTATGTGGTTACTGGGATCGAACTCAGGACCTTGCGCTTGTGAGGCAGGTGCCGGAACCACTGAGCCAACCCTCCGGCCCCTAATTAAAATTTTTATAAAGAAACTTTTGTATCTATAGATTTGGGATTTACAATTTTGATCTAAGTTTTCATTAGACTCTTTCTGTGGGAGTTGGACATATTTGGTACTGGCCGAAGCCCAAGGGCTCTCTCCTGTGTCATCTACTTTAGGAACACACATTAAAGGAAGGGTGATAGATAAAAATGCCTGAGAAGTCTTCTATGATGTAATTAGACAACTAGAGAATATTCAGGAGTGAACGGTTTGTAGCATGATAATTTTTCTTTTAGAAAGAAAAATGTAAAGATCTTTCTAGTTCCTGCCATCATTGGTACATGTTTGCATTCATGCATTTTACAATTATCTTGGGGAGTGGTAACATGTACATATTACAGTTTGTTATTTTTTCCCCTAGACCCTTTTCCTTCTTTCCTCTATTCCCCTCCCACTGTTCCCCTATCAGCTTTGACGTATTTGTTGAAATCCTTTACCTTAGGTCATGTTGTGGCGTGTAGCACTTGTATTTATTTATTAGAACCCTATACACGGCATATCTTCATTCCTCTCATTTTCCTTTCACTTATTCCCTTGGGCCACTTCCCTTTTGGAAAAACTCGGTCTCTTTGTCCCTTTCTATCCTTTGTCATTTTCTTTTTTGGTACTTTACCTCACTCAAATGAGAGAGATACTGTATGGTTTTTAAGTTGGTTGGCATGATTTATTTCACTCAGTATGATGTTTTCTAGGTTGACTGGATAAACAAGATGAGATAGGAACATATTAGGGAATACTGCTTTGCTATAAAGAATGACAAATTTGAGGTATTTATTTATAGGAAAATGGGTGCATCAGTTTTCAATAATGAGTCTGGAAAATCATAGTTTTAATGGAGTTGCTAAACTGTTCATAAAACTTTGTGAACAATACAGTATTGTATATTATTTTAAAAAGCCAGCATAAGAATATAAACTGGTAAGAAAAGAGCCCAGTGTCCTGACACGTGGGAAAGAGAGTGTAGGTTCTCGTGGAAATGCGTAATGGTAGTTGAAATCTGTGGAGACATTAGGCAGCACAGGTTAATAGATCTGTCTTTTAAGGGACAGCATCGTTCTTTGAACATCAGTGCTGAGGTTTTCACCTGGCAAGAGGGCCAAAGAAGTCTGCTCTGTGCCAACGTGAGGAAGTTCATTACAAGAGTATGCAGAGGGGAAGATGGAAAACGGAATATTCTTAGTACTTTGCACAAAATAGCAAATTTTGTTTCTGTTGAAAGGAAATGTCTCCTCCCTCCTTAATTATTCTCTCTGCATATCTTGTCCTGACATTTAAAGCAAAGCACGTTCAAATTTCTTGTGAAATTTAAAGATTGTGCTAAATTAGGGTTGTTTGGTGGGAAGTGAGTTTTGCACTTGTTAAGGGGATTTGCTTGTAAAGTTTGATTGGCTTAAGGCTCTTAAAGTGGGTGACTGATGCTGGTGGGAAGAAAAGGAGCAATAGCTTGGATGGGAAGCTGTTTGTTGCTTTTTCTGATAGTTTCTAGGGATAAGGACAAAAATGTGGATTGGGATCAAGAGATGAAGTGACCACTGGCTTTTTAAGATTCTGCCAGAACTAAGTACAATGTCATTTATTTACTAAGTAGTGTTCTTATATTTTACAAGAATCCTGTTGATGGAGAGAAAGGTGCTAAATTCCTCAAACTGTAGTGAGCTCTTGTACTCCCCAGTAGGACATGAATACTGAATACAGTAGTAAATGAATACTGAATGCAGCCAGGGAAGACTTTTGTACAGTAAGTTAGATGTTCCCTCTGCATCTTTTCCTCGCCTCCCTCCATCCTTCTCTCTCATCTTCCTTCCCCTCCATCTTTTCTTTTTCTGTGCTGGGAATTAAACCTAGGGAGCCCTGAGATACATCCACATTGTACTTCTAGTCTTCTTTTAAAGGTCTGAGACAGGGCTGCGCTGTCTCCTGGCCTTCAGTTTGTGGTCTTGCCCGGGACCTGCAGATCTTTCTTCTTATGTGTTTGCTTCCTTCCCGGCCTTCCCTGATCACTGTTTATCTCCTGAACCGCATTTACATGCCAGGAGCTATAGAAGTTACTGGACATGCAATCATGAGCCACATAAACTGCTTCCTCTCCTGGATAAAGTGGAACAAAAGAAGCACATTAGGTAACTACTCGTGGTGACAAGTGCAATGAAGGGAACAGCCAGAGGATCATGTCAGAAAATAACGATGGCACAAGGGAGGCCACAGTGCTCGGTGGGCAGAGAATCTCGGAGATGGGTTCCTAAGCACGGAGCCAAAGCCAGCAGCCACTGAGGATGCCATGGGAGGGAGTTCCAGAGAGAGGGACACAGCGGCTGTGGCCTTAACATCGTCACCGCTTAGAAGCTAGAGGAGAAGTCCTGATGTAGACAGTACTGAGAAATGCAGACCGGGTTAGGCACTGACACCGGCTTTTCTTCTAGGAAGACTGTGTCCTGAAGACTGTGGGCTCAGGGTTATGTTAGGGTCCCTACCTCAGCGCCTTTGCTGGTGGCTTCCCTTCTTGCCCCCCTTCCTTCTTTCTCACTTTCCCTTTCTCTCTTTTTCTACTTATTTTTCTGCTCCAAATAGCAAAATGTATTGTCCCAAATAGTGGCTGCCCTGGGCAGTTATTAAAGGTAGAGCATATTTGGTGTGGGCTGAGTTTGCTGAAGATAACGGGCTCCAGTCCGTGCTTTGTCCTGCAGAAGAAGAACTCCAGGAACTAGCAGTGAATGAATTTCCCACCACCTTTTATTTCTCACCTTCTGACCATCTCGGGGAACTGCTGTGCTGTTGACCACGGCGTGAACGTAGGGACCAGAGGACAAGCTCCCCACCCCAGCAAGAGCAGGTGCATTGCACTCTCTCTTCTCAAAGTGCCCCTACCAGGCTGGTGGACAAAGTGGCATTCAGAGGTGGGCACCCTCTCCTGCTTTCTGCAGCAGCCGTTCCCGTCACTTCCTTTTGAAATAGAGTATTATGCTGCACAGTATCTTGGCAAGAGCCAGCCAGCATGCCACCAGCAAATGAAAGGATTTCTGCTTAGGAAAAATGTCAGTTATTGCTAAAGGTCTTATTGTTACCCTAAAATCTATCTTCCTCTATTTCCCACAGATAAGCCACATCCTTTCATGCCATATATTTATAAATAGGATGAGGGGATCTTGGCTTTGGGGAATTTATAAAGCAAGCTCAGCCTATTATTCACCCCATACTTGAGCTCCTTCTGAATTCCCAGTGAATGCCTCTATAACCTACTCCTGAATATCTCTAACACAGGAAATGCTTCATTTCTATGTAGCTGATCCATTGAGCTTGTGGGGCTTATGTATTTAATTATGTATCCATCTTCCCTTTACTTCACTCATTGGACAGTCATTTGCAAGGTTATCAGTACATATTGAGTGCTTACCATTGTGTGGAGAAATTTATTAACCACAGATGTAAAGATCAAAATACCATGAAGGATGTGGTGGCACAAACCCCTAATGCTACCTACCTGGGTGCTGAGGCAGGGGGACTGCCAGCTCGAGGCTATCCTGGGCAGCTTTGCCATATGTTGTCTCAGAATAAAGTAAAAAGGGCCAAGTGTACAGCTCAGTGGGAGAGCAGTTGGCTGGCACGTGTAAGGCCCTGATTTCAAACTTCATTACCTACAAATACATATGGAAACACATACATGCATACACATACATGGCATCAAAAATGCCATGAAAAGTCCCGCTTCCTATTTCAATAAGCTTATAGTCCATAAAAGAGGCAAAACATAGACAGTGACATTGTAGGATGAGAGCTGCTATAAGTAAATATACACAAAGTTAACTGAAATGATTTCACAGACTACTGATCAGTAGAAAAAAAATGTAACTTCTCTACTTTTACAGCAAACAATATAAGAACCATGGTCCATCCCAAATAACTTGGGGTATTTAAAGTTTTTTGTTTGTTTGTTTGAGACAGGGTTTCTCTTTGTAGTTCATCTTTGTAGTCCATCCCAAATAACTTGGGGTATTTAAAGTTTTTTGTTTGTTTGTTTGAGACAGGGTTTCTCTTTGTAGTTCAGGCTGGCCCTGAGCTCACTATGTAGCCCAGGCAAGCCTCAAACTCAGCAATCCTCCTGCCTCTGCCTCCTGAGTGCTGGGATTACAGGCGTGAGCCACCACGCCTGGCACTGTGGTATGTGGTACTGATTGCTGGTGGGCGTGAGTCACCATGCCTGGCATTGTTGTGTGTAGTTATCAGGGATCGAACCAGGGACCTTGTGCTTGCTAGGCAGGTGCTGGAACTGCTGAGCTAAATCTCTGGCCCTGGGGTATTAAAGTGTTAAAAGCCTTACTTTAATATATTTTTATCAGTCTAGCCTGAAAAATCTTGTACTGTTGTGTCCATGTAAGCATATGCAGCACCCGGCTCTTCCTGGGAGGAATGCTTGAGATGCTCCTCGGGGAAGTCACGCAGGGGTAAGGTTGTCCATTTCTTTCATGCTTGTGACTTCTCAGTGCATTTAAATAAAAGTTAACTCCCAGCTTGCATATTAATTCACTCTCTGCTCTCTTTGCATAGAAGCCAGACTCAGCCATTTGAAAGGGACTGCTCTAGGCAGCCTTTTGGCTCAGTTTCTCAGTTACTATTTTCATCCTGCCTGGTCTCTGACATGCCTCCTTTTCTTCTTCTGCAGCCCTTTTCTGCCTGTCTATTTCTGCCTCGCCACCCTAGACCCCAGCTCCTCTCCTTTTCTTCTTGCAGTACACATGTTCTTTAACACTGAACCTGACCACTGAAATATCAAGGCTTCGGGGTAGCTGAATCATAGAGCACTTGCCTAATATATGCAGTGCTTGGAGCGCAATCACCATATTGAAGAACAAGATGAAACAAAGTAAAAAGACCCACAACACAAAATTTGCAAAACCCTACCTGGGTTTCTGTGAAAACCACCGCCTTTGCTACCTTCTGCCCCTTTGATCTGCTAGTGCGGCTATGGAGGCCCTTCACGGTCAAGTCTATGTGCTATAGCACCTGGGGTCCATGAATAATTTCTTCTGAGCCTCAGTTTCCTCACAGTACTGAGTACTTTGGGAGGTAGGTAAGGGTTAAGTAAGCCACATCCATTCATCTTATATACACCTTTATGCTATTAACCTAACATATTTAGAAAGAGGTACTGAATGGCACCCACTGTCAGGTGAAAAAGATACAAGTATACTAGCATTAGATGCTATTTCTAATTAATAAAATTTTGCTGCATCAGGAGATGCAAATTCCATCCAGTGGCAGCCAACTGTTATTTTCCTCTGTTGATGTGGAAATGACCTCTTTTGTGCTTCGCACAACTTAGTATGTTTATGGGATATAGTCTTATAACAAAGGAGAGTGGCGGGTCATGACATTTAAGTGACTCCCTGTTACTGTTTTATAGCAAACTTACTGAGCTTCAGTCTGGGTTTAGCAATTTAGCCATTGTGAAGATTTGTAATTTGTGATGATTAATGCTCTCATAACTCAGCCAAAGCATATTGAGAACATTATAAATGTATACACAAACGTATGCTTTTACTTCTCTTTAGTTTTTTTTTTTTTTTTGCTTTTGAGACAGGGTCTCGCTTTGTAGTTCAGGCTGGCCCTAAGCTCACTACGGTGCCCAGGCAAGCCGCCACAAACTCAGCAATCCTCCTGTCTCTGCCTCCCGAGTGCTGGGATTACAGGCGTGAGCCACCACGTCCGGCACTGTGGTATGTGGTATTGATGGCTGGTGGGCGTAAGTCACCACACCCAGCATTCTATGTGGTTACCGGGATTGAACTCAGGGCCTTGCGCTTGCGAGGCAGGCGCTGGAACCACTGAGCTAACCCTCCGGCCCTACTTCTCTTTAGTTTTAATAAGCCAGACATGCTACTATTTCTTACTTTATCAGTATATGTTTGGGATATATGTACATTAATCTTGGAGAATTGGCTCATACACAAATGTATCTATAGCTATTTCTTAACTACACATATTACCATGTCTCATCATATACAATTTACCAATGATTCCATTGCTTAAATCAAGCCAAGTTAGCCCACAGAATGAGGCAGTAAAAATACAATTTCTAACACTAGAACTATTAGATTAAGGTAAAAGATAAAGATAGAGTAGGGTATTTTCCTGAATGGATATAAGATTAAAGTCTTAAATTTTCCGGCTTGCCTGAGCACCATAGTGAGCTCAGGGCCAGCCTGAACTACAAAGCGAGACCCTGCCTCTAAAAAGCAAAAAAAAAAAAAAAAAAAAAAAAAAGTCTTAAATTTTCATCAATATTTTAATAATAAAAGTTAACATTTATTGTTTTTCCTGGGATCGCCATTTTTCTTTCATTGCTTTCATATTCAGCCTTTGAATCTTATGTACAATGAAATATATCAGCATTGGGGGGAAATGTGGGTAACTCTATAGTTACCCAATTAGGATAGTGCTTTTATTATTTTGTATTATTATTATTATTATTATTTTTTTTTTTGCTTTTCTGAGACAGGGTCTCGCTTTGTAGTTCAGGCTGGCCCTGAGCTCACTATGGTGCCCAGGCAAGCCGCCGCGAACTCAGCAATCCTCTTGTCCCTGCCTCCCGAGTGCTGGGATTATAGGCGTGAGCCAGCACGTCTGGGGCATTGTGGTATGCGGTGTTGATTGTTGGTGGGCGTGTCTCCACGCCCAGCATTATATGTGGTTACCAGGGATCGAACTCAGGACCTTGCGCTTGCGAGGCAGGCGCCAGAACCACTGAGCTAACCCTCTGGCCCTATTTTGTATTATTTTGATATAGTAAGTTAATTTCTTTTTGAATAATGTCTGGTGAAAAAGTAATGATAAATACATTTACAAGAAAAATATTGCTTCAAGGAGGGAAGTTTGCTCTAGAATGAAAAATAAAGGGATTTCTTCTATAAGAACAGTAGGACATTAAGGTTGTTAAGGACTTAAGAAATACTACAACTCAGTTAAGGGATGAAACACTAACCTTGTTCCTAAAAAATTGCACTCTAGTAATTTAACACAGGAAAACTCTTCCCATGTGAAGAAAAAGTTATCTTTGGGAAAGGAAGCTGTGAGAAACTGCTAGTCAATGAGAGTCTCATCTTTATTTTTGCCACTTGTGGGTTTAGTTTTCCTCTTGGCAAATGCACCTAAGTGTTAAGAGTCACTGCAGAGCCGTAGTTCAGTTATGCACATTGGCAGCGACCCTGAGTGTGTAACATGCAGTTTAGATGAACACACCTGGGTTTAGTTCTGGCATTTCTGCTTATTGTGGCCTCAGTGTTTGCTCAGCAGAATAAATCCGAGAGCTAATACATGGCTGGGATGAATTTCTGCATGTGTTGTGTACTAAATTATAATACTACTTTACTCTCTTTTTTCCCCTTAGAAATGGACAGAATAATGAGATTATGATGAAAAAACTTAACCCAAGAAAATAGAGCAGGTTCAGGAGGGGCTGTTCAGCCTCAGTAGTTTTAAAGATGAAGAAATAAAAGTGCCTAGGATTCTGGTCTCAGATTTCAAATCAGCCTTTGGAGTAGGTAGCAATACAGGAGACAGATGCACCCTTCTACTCATTGATAAGCTAATTTGCATATATAGATCATCTTAAAGTTTCATGCCTTTTGATTCACTAATTCCACTTTAGTATTTTGCTTATAGAGATAATTGTGTTTTCTCACAAATATTTATAATTAAACAGTTCTCTTAGGCTGATTTTATATAACATATTTTATGGTCAACATTTTATAATGAATTCTCAGTAGGATGAGAAAAATATGCCTAAGCCAAATGCCTACATATACATACACAAGTTGGGCATGGTGGCACATTCTTGTAACTCCATCACTGTAGGAGGCTGAGGCAAGAGAACTGCAAGTTTGAGCCCAGCCTGGAAAACTTAACAAGTTGATGAGAGCTTGGTTCAGTGCGGAAGAACTTGGTCTCTTCCAATTACCAATTTAGACTGAAAATGAACCAAAAGAATATTTAAATCATCCAAAGCAGAAGAAAAAGGTTTCATATGGCCACACTGGTTCTTCTCAGTGGTGAGGTTAGAGATGGGTTCTGTTTTCTTTACACTGAAAGTATGAATGATGCATTTTTATGTTTAGGAAGAAAATGATACAGTTGACCCATTGTGTTGAAGAGAGCAGGTCGAGCAGGAGGAGAACAAGAGGCCAAGAGACTCTTCAGCCTGGGGCCAGGCTTATTGGAGGGGAAGGACATGCTGGTCAGAACAGCCCAGCCCCCAAACTCCTAGTGATTTACTGGTCTGTGGCCTCTGACCAGGGCAGCTGAGGAGTAAGGGAGATGATTTGCAAAGACATTTCTAGTTCAAAGAATTTGATCAACTTCCACCTGCTGTTTCTGGGCCTCACATCTGACTCAAAGTTCAGCTGTGGCAAGAAACACTTACTTGGTGACTAAGATCTGAATTTTTCAGACTTTTCTGTTTCTTAGGTTTGTACATTTTTTAAAAAGTGTAATGTCAAGGCATGACTTAGCATTGTATTTTCACTTTGCGATATTAAGGGTATCAGGAGGAAAATGTGCTGTCTAGAAGCGCAGAACTTTTATGAAAGAAGGAGTTCTATTCAGATATGTACACAGTTTTGAAACAGTCAGTCTGGTAAATGAATGGTGGACAGCACTGCTTACCATCATCTTGAGCATTGCTAATGTAATACTAGGGACAAGGAACATGATCTATAGAGCAGGCAGATGCTTCTGAGAAAGGTGAGAGTGGTATGTGGGAAGATGCGAAACAATGGCGGGAAAGAAGCCACATTTAACATAGCCAGACGATATCAGGAATAGAAGCAGGACTCGGAAATATCTAGTAACCCAGGAAGACAAGAGGATGGGCTATTTGCAGTGAGGCCAGTGGTCAGTATTAATATTGAGCCAAGTACTAGAAGCCAGATAAACCTCACGTAAAACTCCAGCAGCCTAACTACAGGAATGGGCAGAGGTCTGAGAATAGCAGGGAAAATGAAGAACCACAAAACTTTGTGTGACAATAGAAAGGAGGAAAATTACACTAGATCTAAGATATAAGGATACTTAGATTATTACTTAAGTAATTATCTTCACTTCTTAAGAAGAACCGTGTCCATTCTGTCTAAATTCATGATCAACTCCCAAGTGACCCTATATAACCAGTCATGATGTCATAGATTTAGTGGGCATGGTACCGAAGTATTTGGTTTTAGTATATGTGCTGCCGAAGCGAGCACCCGAAGTATTTGGTTTTAATGGACTGATGTTTGGATGTGCCAATACTGATTGCAGTGGTCCTGTTTTTGCTAATCTTTAATTCTTTTTAATTCAAAACTGGGAAATAAGAGTGCTACCTGAGTGAGATAATCTGGCTACTGGCAGGGTGCTCATGCCCTGTTACATCACTACAAATCGGGGAGTGTGCTAACTATAAGCATTTGAGATCCAAGCCCCCAGGTGGCAGAACGTATTTGCTTTTATCATGTATATCAAACCGGCGAATCGTCCTACCATTTTCTTCCTTTGAGCTTTCACTCACTTTTTATGATGAAATATACATCAGAAATTTTAAAAGAGGCTCCATCCTGTCAATCACTTCAAATCCAGCACATTACTTCTAGACACTTTCATGAGGCAGTCTGCTGGAGATCTATTTTGAAATGTTTTTAAAATAGCTCTTTATTTTGTTCTACGGAGCCTGTGTATATTTGGCTTTAAATTTAACTGCACTTGAATAGTGTTTTCTTTCTACTTAGTCTTGGAGAAGGGGAGACTTCCCTCCCTCTTCTTTTCAGGTTATTTCCGCCTTTCTTTTTTAATGCTCTACCAATAATGCCTCTTCTGTGTCCTGGTTTCTTTAGCTGGAATTGACAAACAAAAGTTGAGGATTCATTGTGTTTGCACAGGAATAAAGTTTCCACCTTTTTAAAATGAACTTCTAGGGGAGTTTAGGAAATCCTTCACTTATGGGTATAAATAACCAAAACACAAGAATTATGTGCAAATTTGTTACCACTGAAATCTTGGATACACTTACACCATCACATTGTATTCATGTACCCAAAAATTATAGATATCAGATACTTCTACATACTAGCATTTGTAGACATGTACCTCTATATTAGACAATTATATTTTGATAGAATTTGTAATATAAACTAACTATAGACATATATTTTATTTTATTCATTTAAAAGCATTATTCTAGGAGGCATCAGAAACCTTTGAAAGGAGTTCATGGTTCAAAATCTGTTAAGAACATAGATTTTTCTAGAGTCTCCTTTTTCTATGTAAATCATAGACTGAAAATCTTGCTTGTCCTGAAATGCCCATAAGCCATTAAAACTGTATTTTACTCCCAAAATCTTGTGATCTGCTGTTTTCACATTGCATGTGGAGTAAGACCATTTTTAGTGCCAGTTAGAAAAATGAATCAGACATTAAATTAGCAGTTGCTATAATGGAATCAGACCTGTGTAATTACTATGGTGCAATTACACTCATCTGAAAATTCACTCTATTTCCCTTTTCAGTATCAAATAATCAGAACTCTTATTCTGCTGTGAATGATCAAATGTTCTTCCTCTAAGTGCTGAAAAGAGCAATGATTTACTATGACTAAAATGCTTTTATTACAACTTAACTGATTAAGCTACTTAAGTATTCACAGCATTCTGGGTACCATAAAATATTCACTCATAGCTATAAGGGTGTTCCCTTGGGGTACTAAATGTGATGAAGCCAAATCCCTATAGAATATTTTAAGGTTGATGTTATTTTCCAAGTGAACACTTCCTACAGACACACTTATTTTTGAACACACACATATATATAGATATAAATGTATATAGATATATATGTAATTCTAAAAGTGATTAATCGATTCCTCTGTCCCTGTTGCCTCCTGGCCCCTGCACTGTCTCTGAGAAAGAAGGGGCTCCATTTGCTGTGGGTGGCTCCCTAGAGAAGTAGTTGTGCACTTCACTGTAAGTGACAAAGGCTGGGAATTTAGGAGTCAGATGGACCCATATCTGCATCTTGCTGCCACTTCTCACTGTTACGACACCTGATGTAAATCTCATTTTATCCTCAGATTCTCTGTGCCAAAAAGCAAAGATTGTCATCTGGTCGCGCCGGTTACTGTACCATCTCCCTACTCCGACAACCTGGGAGGGTGAACGGGGATGTGGAATCACAACTCCCAGACTGTGTCAGTTGAGAAGCTTCTCCCTTATGGAAGTTACAGGCATTTATACAGGGCAGGGTGGGATGTGATTGGATGAGAGGGTGGGAGCAGTGCTGGGGTGAGGTGTGAATAGGCACAAGGGCAGAAGTAGCATTTAGCAATGTATGATTGGTCTGCATCACCTGTGTCATCTGTGTCTGTGCGTTGCTATGGCTTCTTAAATGCCCACTGTATCTATTTGTTGCCAGGAGAGGAAGAGAGAAGAGAAGTGGAAGCACCTGGAGAAAGGTTTGGCCACAAAAGATACTGAGCTATAATTTACAAGATAGTTACGGAAATTAAAAGTCATATGAAAATATCTGTAATAGTTGTCAGGTATATAGTGAACTCTCAACAAATTCTAGTTGTTTTTGCATTTGCCAGAACTCTGGTCACATAATCCCTCTTCCCTAGTAATGATACACACACACAATGGGAAATCCTGCACAATTATTTTTCACTACAGTTTCACCATATGGTATTGTCAGATGGCTCCTCAAATGATGGTGCTTGTCCTTGTGGTGATGGTATTTTTCATTGTGAGTGTAATCCAACTTAGCAAGAACCCCGGATTGTTGCCTTGCATGTCTTTGAGAAACATAGCCGAGCAACCAAATTACTCTGTGTGAACAGAATACACTAATGCATGAGGAGGCAGGAGTTTCAACTAAGGTGACAAGAAGCCTCATGTTTCTCCCTGTCCTTTCTTGGCCAGCTGATCTGCCCAGAGATAAATGGTCTCAGTTGTCCTAGAGTCTGCCGAATCTTTCACTCATCTGCCATTGATTACTTCTACCAGACATATTCATTTGAAACTTTCTATTGATCTGTTTACAGAATTCACTTCAGGACTTATTTTGTGATAGGGGTGCTTTAAGCAAGGGGTTCCTTTGGGTCTTATTTATAATTTTGTTGTGTTTGGCAAGACCATTTGTATGTTCAAGGCCATTTGTATGTTCAGATGGATCGTTCCAAATGCTTGTTCTTTAGATTTTGTGTAACAGCAATAAGTCAGTGTCTCAAAGGTTCCTTTGGTGCATCATTCATTCACTAGATATTTTCCTAGTGATTCCTTTATGCTAGGTACTTTGGTAAACATTAGAGATGCTTCAGCTAGCACCAGCAGGCCAGATTAGTTTTAGGTTTTCAGAAAATATAATAGACTGACAATAGTATTTTTGTAATGTTCTCTTGTGTACTATGGCTATTGACTTTAAGGCTTAGCCAAGTGTCAGGTCATTATTCTTGTTGCTGAGACGAAATACCTGACATGGAAACTTCACATGGGAATACTTTATTTTGACTTATGGGTACAGGTCCTGGCTCCAAGGTTCCAAGGCAGGAAGGACAGGGTGGAAGTATGGGGTGAAGGACAGGTGCTCACATCATGGGGGCCAGAAAACAGTGTAAGGGGAAGAGCTAGGGAGTTGTACCTTCTAGGTCCACCCTGAAAGACTTGCTACCAGGAAACTCACTCTCTGAATTTATTAGTGGATAAATCCATTGATGGGTATAGCAGTCTTATTATTCAATCATCTTCCAAACTTTCCACCTCTGAGCATGTGAGGCTTCAGGGGTACATCTTTATGTAAACCACATTTTAACCCTGGCTCCCGAAAGACTCATGTACATGTCCATGCAATACATATTTAGTATGTCTCTGATTGTTATGAAAGTCTTAGCATGTCTAGAATGCTTGAAAAGTCCACATCCAAAGTCAATTCTGAGACTTAAGGCAAACTCTTAGCTGTGAGCCCCAAGTTTTAAAATATTGAACAGCAAGATGCACAGTAGCAGAGGGCAAACATTTCCATTTCAAAAGGGAGAAAGAGGGCAATAGACATTAGATGAAAGCAAGAATGAAACTCAGCAGGGCAAACACTCAGTTGCATAGCTCCATATCCAACACCCAGAGCAAATGTGGGAAGATGGGAACGTGCTTGGGCTTGGGAAGCCCCACCCCTGTGCACAGGCACTTGCACTGCCCCTCAGTGTCTCTTTTGGAGTGTCTTTGCTCACTGCATGTGGTTTTCCTCAGCACACATTTGACAGTCCTGGTATTTCCAACTCCTTAGCGTCTCCACTGCAATTTCAGGTTTACTCTGTTTCCCATACTGCCTCAAATTTCCACATGTTCTTCTCAGATCTAAGTGAAAACCTACCTAAGTCCACAGCTCTTCTATTCTGGATGCCTGTAAAACCAGCACCACATGGAGGACACTAAGACCTTCCCCCAGGTCAAGCAGTGGCTGGCCTTCTGTAGAGGCTCCAAATGCCTAGGGGATTGAGGTCCCCAGTTAGATTCCTGTCTGTGCTCAGATAGGAACTTTTTGCTAATAATATTTATGAATCTATATCAGTGTTGAGGCTAATAGGATCTATTTGAAATTAGGAGTGACTGAGCTTTAATCTCTGCATCATCTCCAAGTAGAATCTAAGAAATAATTGTAAAGTGAAGGATAGAGTTGTTTTCTGTTACACTGATGTGTTCTATGCCACTTTTATAGAAAAGCTTACAATAATAGTTATATCCCCAGAGCAATTTCAATGATTTTTGAAAGATGATTTCTAATACAATATCTCAGTTGTACCCATCTTAGTTAAGTAGCCCTAAGTATTAGGGCTCATTCATATATATATATATATATATATATATATATATATATATATATATATATATATGATATATCTCCTTTGAGACGTAGAATGAGTGACCTCATGTTAATTAAATCCATTATTCTTTGATGCAATAACTTTGTCAAATAATCTCAGAAGTTCTCTTTGTCCTTTTCTTTCTGTGTTCTGTGGCATTAAAAAAAAATCACAACTTTGCATCACTAGCTTCACTGTTCTGTCCCTTTACCTGGGATGGAGCAACCTGTAGTGGTCAAAATGGCTACTGCTGCTCTGTTACCTCTGTGTCACGTCTGCCTTTACAGAAATAGTTAAAATATTCAGCACCTGCGGGCAAGGACAGCAACCTGGTAGAGTAGGTGCTCCACAGCGCTGGAGCAGGAGTGCAGGAGCTGGGGCAGAGGTGATGAATGTCAGACTTTCACCTTAATTTGGAGCCAAGCCATGAGGAAGAAGAAGGTGCTATAGGGAAAAGAATAAGGTAAGTGGGATGGAGCATTGTGGACATACTTTGACTTCAAATATTACCTTCTGGATACTAATTGAATACCAGTGGCTTGGAGTCAGGATCTGTTGATTGTCCCTTTCTTTGAAGGGTACAGAGACTCCCAGGGGAAGAAATCACAGCTGAGCTTTCTTTTCTAGTTAAAGAAAAACCACCATCATTTGTCACTGGTTTTCCCCTGATCTGTGTTAAAGGAAACGTCATTCAGACAGTCCTTAAAAAAGGAAGTCAGACTTTGTTCAGGATGATCACAGTAGGTACAGACACCACTGTAGTGATGTTTTACAGCAGGATAGAGAGGTGGGGCTCAATTCCAAACGCAGCAAGGAAAAGTGGGGATTTAGTCATGGAGCGAGGGTGGGGAGAGTGTCTTATATGGAAACTTATGAAGAAGCCTTCTCAGGAGCCAGGGAGGTTATGGCTAGATAGTTTGACAGGGTTTTGCATGACCAGATATCTAGGGAATGGTGGAGGAGAAAGGATCATTACACCAGATATGAAAGAGGATCAGATATTGGAAGTAGAGGACTCTGGATAAACCTTCTTGAGACAAGTATTGCTAAAACTGGCTTCTTGAAAGTCAAGGGTGGGGCCTAATGGAACTCAGGACAAACGTTTATTTAAGTAGAATTTTTGTTACCTGTATGTTTTGTTATCTGTTTTTTCTTTCTTTTGATTTTTTTCTTTCTTTTTGTGAAAACAAGTTTGGCTAGCTGTTATTTATTGCTATTAATGCTTACTTTGACCTATCTAGCATAATAATTTTTGTGTGTGCATCATTTCATTTAATCCTGCCAAGAGATGTGAAATGTGGTCACTTCTCTTACAGGTGAGAAAATAAATCATAGAACTGTTTCCAGAATCTTAACGTTTGAAGGACACACAGTGGGTACAAAACAAGCAATGGTGTGAACCAGTTCTGGCTGGCTAGGAATCCATACATTAGTTATGACATTATGTACTTGTGTTTTATCTTTTTAAATACCTTCAGACTAGCTTCTTTTCTCTTGAATGTTCCCAGTTGCCCTAAACTAGGCATCGTGCTTATGTGTGTGCTTCATGCTTGATAGATGGGGTGGGGAAAGTGAGGCCAACCCCACAGGGGCAAGCTCTGTATGTAGGGGGAGAGAGAGACATTGCCACATCAATCCTGTAGACATTTCCGTTTGTGGTTTCTGCCCTATAACATAATGTTCTTTTCCTGAAAAATATGTTATTTTGCTTGTGAAAATGTTTTAGGACTTCAGTTACACAGGGTAACCCTCAAGGGCTAATATAAAAGGGAGAACATAAAAGGGGGAAAGCTGAATTATTTTGCTTAATAAAGTGACAGAGAATTTATTTTAACCCCTGACAGCTCAAAAAATGTTTTGGTCTGGAATTTTGGAAGGAATGGAGGATTAGATATGTTATTACGACGGTGACCCCAGATTACAGGTAGAGACACAAGAGGAGAATGCATAGAAAAAACAATTAAAAATAAGAAAATAAATGGAGAGAGGCCTAGAAACTTCAATATGCCAAAAAAAAAATTTTTTTTTTTTGCATTTCTTTTTGTTTTACATTCAAGTCCCAGCATGGATTTTAACATTTTAAAGACACTGAGAGGAGGCTGTGCCCTGGGGTAGGAAGGAGAAAGAGCTGTCCATAATTGGGCTAAAGGAAGCAACACCCAGATGTACACAGGTTGTGTACAGAGTGAGGATCAGGCTGGGGTGGAAGTGATTAGAACATATAGTCTTCCTCCCACGGAGCTGCTCAGAAATCAAGCAGCTGGGTGGGCTCTCCTATAATCAGAACAGATGATAAGGTCGGATTGCTTGGATATTTTAAAAAACTGTAACCCCAGAAAGTTGGAATGTGTGGGGTTACTGAGGTGACAGGTTTTCAGTGCTTTCAGGATGTGAGGAGTTGCTTCTTCCCAGATCTATTTTGAGCTCCTGCTTGTTCTCCCAGTAAGAACATTTTAACAAAACTTCCTTCTACTGTAATCTGTTGTATAAATATCTGGGCTAAAAAAGATGGGTCCCCACTGATTTTGGTAGATTTTCTTCATGGTATTGTGTTCTGGGGTAATCTTAGGAGGTCATTTCAAGTTCAGTACCACCTCCCTCTTTAGATATTTTCCAAATTACACTTTCTGGAATGTGCTTCAAGATAGGTTTTCATTGTCTTGGAATCACTGCTAACCTTCCTTTTAAGGTTATCAGTACATTTGTGTTTCCTTGAAGGAATAGATGAGATTCTATCTCAAGGTCAGCACACACCCTGTGCCTATGAACCTTAACCTTACACTGTTTCACACAAATTATCAAAACTTCTATGAAATTATTGCTAGCTCACTTCTGTTTCACTGATAAACTGAGGAGTGCAGAAGCGAGATCTTTTGACTAAGATATCATGGCATTTGTCAGCAGAGTTGAGATAAAAATTTAGCATACTTTAAGTTGATGTGGTTCTTAATGAAATATCTTTTACTTATTAGAAAAATAGAGTTTGTAATTCCAGTTTATTGTTTTCAAGGCCTAAACCTTTAAGAAAGACTTTTTACAACAGTGGTCAAGAATGGTTGTGCCCACATACTAACATTTGGAAGCTTAATTTCCTCAACACACATGGAATTCAGAGAGTGAAGACTTTATCCCTTCTCTTTCTGTCTCTGGAGAAACTCAAGACTTGCAGGCAGGACAGCACTTGCTTAGATACAAGATTCACATGCTTTACCTTCTATTGAGAGGGAAAGATGATTTAAAAATCAAGATAGTTGACAAATACTTGAGGTATACTAATAAGATAGAATGGCTAAATACTAATAAAATAGAAGGATTCTTGAGGATCATTTGAACACTTGACAACATGGATCATTTCTGTAAATTATTAGAAAGTGCAAATGACTTTTTTCCTTGATTCACTCGAAAGAAAACATGACTCTAAAAATGAAGATTGAGTGACATTAGAAGATTTCTTTTGCAGTGGCTATCATATCATGTATCAGTTTTTACCACTAAGGAGTGAACCGGGGGAATATTGAGCTATAGCTCCATATTGGTTTTAGTTTAATGAGCTCACTATCTTTTCCAGACTGGTCTTGAATTTAGGATTATCCTTTTGTCTTCTTATATAGCTGAGGTTGCCAGTGTGCACCATCATGTCCCGCTGAACACTTGAGTGATTTTTCTGGCTATCATTCCTGTCATGGAGGAAAGTCTCATTGACTCAGTCGATTGATGAGAACTATTTTTCCATGTTGGAGATTTGGGGCTGTTACTGCTTCTGCGAAGGGACCTGAAGCCCTGGACCTTCTCTGTCCTGAGCAAGCTCAGAACTTGCTTTGTCAGTCATGCTAGTTGGGGTCACAACTGACCTAATCGTTGGCATAAACTTTAGGGACAAATGAGAGAACAGGGTCAGACTACTGCAGAAACTATCTTGCAAGAAAACGTACATGTTGGATTATAGAGACCCACAACAACATGGTGGGGAATCTGCAAATTAATTCTGATTCTTGAGATGTATGTCATGTATTTTTGAGCTACAACTTAGTACTGTGTATGGGTTTGGCTTAAGCCATTATCCCTGGTAAAATTGGAACGTGAACTGGATACATATTAAATAATATTGAGATATATTACCTTATCTTCTCGAAGTATGAAAATGGTCAGATTATTTTTTCCCTTTTCTTTTTAATATACTTTTGAGCGGAAGTTTAAGTAGTGAGACCACAGGCTGTTAGTGTTTCTTCCTTCAGGACAGCCCGCGCGAGGACAGCCTCACTGTCTGGAGCCTACCGCGCGCGGCCTTCAACTGCAAGGCGCACAGTCCCAGGATGCTTTGCGTGCGACGTGCCAAGATTTGAACACTCACGGCCCAAAACCAGGTATCCAGGCTGAAAACCATGTACCCACAGTGCCTCAGAAATGTCCCACCCAACTTTTCTAAATGGTCTGAGGTGATTAGGACTAGGCAAGATTTGTCACCCTAACTAAAAGAGCGGAGAGATTACTGCCCCATAAATAGCCCGGGTGGTGGATCCTAAACTGTGCTAGCTTTGGCAGCACACGTAAGGCCACAGTGCAGGAGCCCGGAGGCCTTGGCGCAGGAGCCTGCAGGACCCCTCCAGGAGTCCGTGGAGCAGGAAGCCCCCCCGGGGTGGCCCTGGAGCAGGAGCTCCCCAGGAGTCCGTGGAGCAGGAAGCCCCCCCGGGGTGGCCCTGGAGCAGGAGCCCCCCAGGAGTCCGTGGAGCAGGAAGCCCCCCCGGGGTGGCCCTGGAGCAGGAGCCCCCCAGGAGTCTGTTGAGCAGGAAGCCCCCCAGGAGTCTGTTGAGCAGGAAGCCCCCCCCGGGGTGGCCCCTGGAGCAGGAGCCCCCCCGGGGTGGCCCTGGAGCAGGAGCCCCCCAGGAGTCTGTTGAGCAGGAAGCCCCCCTGGGGGGGCCGTGGAGCTGGAAACCCCCCCCCCCCC
>PVIC010014365.1:0-36680 GCA_004025085.1 Thryonomys swinderianus | reverse complement strand
TAATTCTGATATACTCAGCATAAATGTCCCCTACTTCATACTTTTGTTGTGGTTCCCTAGTGTAAAATGGAAAAGAAAACAGAAAAGCAAAACATGATATTTTGGGTTTAATGAAAAGAAGTATATATCTTTCTCCATGCAGTTTTACTTCAGTGAAAAAAAAAATTAAATGTGTATTTCCTTAACTAGTTCAGCCATATGTAATATAATTGCAGCTTAAAACAACACAGCACACATTTTTTTTTTTTTTTTTTTGGAGACGGGGTCTCGCTTTGCAGTTCAGGCTGGCCCTGAGCTCATTATGTAAACCAGGCAAGCCTCGATCTCAGCAATCCTCCTGTCTCTGCCTCCCGAGTGCTGAGATTACAGGCCTGAGCCACCAGGCCCAGCACTGTGGTATGTGCTATCGATGGCTGGTGGGCGTGAGTCTCCACACCCAGCATTGTATGTGGTTACCGGGATCGAACTCAAGACCTTGCGCTGGCGAGGCAGGCGCCAGAACCACTGAGCTAAATCTCCGGCCCACACAGCACACATTTCTAACGTGGCGTGTGGATTTGAGGGGAAGGAGAAGGATGGAAGGTAGAGGTGGAGAAAGGCTGTTGCTGAGCTGTCCCTAGCAAGGTTCCCCCGCAGATGCCAGGGGGAAGGGTAGCCCTTAACACAACTTCAAAGGCAGAGATGGCAAAGCCTTATCTCACTTCCCTTGTCTGCACCAGTTTTTAAGAGACTAATATATAGGAAGATTTAGCATCTTTAAAAAAGAAAAGTAGAACTGGGCATGGTGGCTCATGCCTGTAATCCCAGAACTTGGGAGGCAGAGGCAGGAGGATTGCTGTGAGTTTGAGGCTTGTCTGGACTACATAGTGAGCTCAGGGCCAGCCTGAACCACATACAAAGAAAGACACTCTAAAAAAAAAAATAGAGACAGAGATAGTGACAGAGTTATCTGTTTTCTTTAATCTTCTGATTTTTTTTTTCCTACAAAAGGACCAGAGATATTTTACTCTGGTCTCTGGCTGAGTATAACTTAAAATTTGTTGGGCTACTCCATAGTCCTCCTCTACCCTACATCCCAACAATCCACCCATTTTATCCCTGGGAGCCATTATAATTCTACTTTCATTGGATTAACTCGATAATTAAAATGGATTTTTCCTCTGAGCCTTGGTGAGTTTGACTGTGTAGAATATTGCCACTTTTACGTCATGTGTGGTTTGGTTACTTGACCTGTATTGAACCATTAGGCAAAACAACCTTAAACCACGTGAGTACATTTAGGTTTCACGGTCTCCTTTTCCTACTTCCGTTGCTTTCCGGAGCACACTGAACGTTGAGGGAAAATATCTCTGAGATTCCATACTATCTTCTATCCCATTCTCAGCAATATTGGATTGAAAGGGACTTCTCCAACAGGCAGAAGAGCAAGGCTGGGTGCTGCCTAGTGGTCTAGTAGAAAACTGATTCAGAGTAGCTCAAGAGGGCATGGGCCAGAGGGTTAGCTCAGTGGTTCTGGCGCCTGCCTCGCTAGTGCAAGGTCCTGAGTTCGATCCCTGGTAACCACATACAATGCTGGGCGTGGAGACTCACGCCCACCAGCCATCAATACCACACACCACAGTGCCGGGCGTGGTGGCTCACGCCTGTCATCCCAGCATTTGAGAGGCAGAGGCAGGAGGATTGCTGAGTTCCAGGCTTGCCTGGGCTACATAGTGAGCTCAGGGCCAGCCCAAACTACAAAGTGAGACCCTGTCTCAAAAAAAAAAAAAAAAAAAAAAAAGAGGGCATGAAGTTCTCCACAGAACTGGCTGCATTCAGCCACTTTAAAGGTGACTTTGAATTAAAAACACATGTGTACTGTGACCAAAGACAGAATACGGATCAGGTAAATTAGATGCTAAGTGGAAAATTCAGTACATATCCTGGGAATTATTTTTAATTTTGTAGGTGTGATGCTGCCATTAAGATTGTGTAAGAGAATATCTTTCCTGGTTAGATTCATAATTATGAAGACATAAACTAAACTGAGATTATTTGATTTTAATCTTTGCTTCTTTAATATACTCGTTTTATTTTTTGAATCAAAAATTACTGCAGAGCTATGTACAATCTAAGCAATATTATACTTTTTGACATGTAAATTTTGCATTTGTGTATTGCAAATTATATGTTTATTTACTGCCCTGAACCCACAGAGAAAAAAAAAAAACTATGGAAAAGGTTATTTCAATGTAATATTCTGGGGGCCGAGCTCAGCTTTAATGGTGTTGACTTGAGGTCCTCTGAGCCGTTGCTGTACAGCGAGAGTCCGGCTCCAACTCGTGTGGGGGTGTGGTCAGCGTCACCAGGCAAGCTCCAGATGCCAAAGGCCCTGTTGTCACGCTTACCGCCCAAAGCAGAAGCAGAGCATCTGTGAACCCCTTGCACACCTACCTTCGTTTGTATTGAGAGGGACCCGCATCTTTCTGAACACCTACTTATTTTCCAGTTAACAAGTATAAAGTGGGCTTGGTTTGAAATAACAAGGCTCTGGTAAGAAACTGGTTTTGCCAGGTTAAAATCACAACCGAGGAAGACTTGAAACCCGTTCTGACCATGGAGGCCATCTTTGTTCCAAACAAACTGGTGGGTCTATCGATGGCAAAGCCGGGGTGAGTGTGAGGAGAAAGCAAGCTCATCCAGGGTCCTTGTGTGCTGGAAACCTACCTTGCTGCAAGAAAAGAATAGTTCAGTAGACGAAGCCCTGGACTAGAAAATATAAGACAGGCATCTGGATACGGCTACTCTGGGGGGCTGAGGCAAAAGATCATAAATTTGGATTCAACTTGGGCCACTCAGAGAGACCCTGCCTCAAAATACAAGGGGCTCAGGTTAGAGCTTAGCAGAAGAGGATAAGCCCCAGATTCGATCAGGCAAAATAAAAGAGAGAGAGAAGAAAACACAAGACAGGGGCTATTTTAAAATCTTAAATTCTAGTGTCTCTAAAGTTATCATTACATTAGTAAACGGTATTTTTAAAAGATGGGCACATTAATTCCAGTTCTCACCCCTAGGCTTTTTCCTGTCAACTACCTACCTCAATTTTTCCATGTGAAAATTGAGTAATAATTCTTGACGATTTCTTTTCAACTTTTTGCTCTGCTTGGGACTGTCATGAACGACTCTTATTGCATTTATTTACTCTTCAGAGTAACTGCGTGGATAGTCTTGTTATGCCCACTTCATCAACCAGGAGGTATTCTGAAGTAAGCACGTGCTGTGTCGTGAGAATTCTGGGGGCCACAGTGATGAGGGGTTCTAGCTCTGTGCTCCCAGGGTGTGATGCTTCAGACTGGATCCGTCACTCGAGGCGAGCACAGGGCGGATAAAAGGCTTAAGTTCGCCTCGATCTCCTTGTCCGTCCAGCGGAGACAATAACAGAATCTTCACTGTAAGGTTGTTAGGCTGGGTGTTCAGTGCTTACACCTTGTCTATCAGCTACAACAATCTCAGCGATTGTGACAGGTAATAAGGAAAGACGTGGATGAAGGAATCGTAAGGACTAGATAAACTGCCACTATTGTTTTTCTTAGAAGAGAACACTTTTTTTTTTAACAGAAGAATTAAAAGATCCTCATTTGGGTGTGAAAAAGGGGCTTGTGATAGTGAGGGTCTTCATGGAAAGAATGAAGTTATCATCATCAGTGAACCTGGGTAATTGTGAAAAAGAAACTAATTAGATTGCAGAAGTAGAGATAAGAGGGGACCTTCCTGCAGGGAAGATGGACCTTGAATTATGATTCAGCAAAATGTTCACAGAAACAGTGCCCGTGAACTGTATAGGTACCTGCATTTTTTAGGATGTCCTTTAAAGCCATGAAATTTAAACAATGTGTAAGAAGAAAAGTAACATGTAAATACCATCATGGGGGGGCTTACAGTTACATGGCTCACGTGACACAGGCCAGTGAGGACTAACTAGTAAAATGGGCCCACTGGGCGAAGCCACGGTGACTATGTGGTGTGAGTCCGAATGCAGATTTTCAGTGCAGCCTCTGCTACAGCATCAGCGTTTGGGAGGAGAAGGAAAACAGAGAGAGAGAGAGAGAGAGAGAGAGAGAGAGAGAGAGAGAGAGAGGGAGAGAGAGAGAAAGAGACAGAGACAGAGAGAGAGAGAGAGAGGGAGGGGGGAGGGAGCAGTAACACATATAGAAATGAGGTCCAAATGTGGGTGCTCACATGGAAGGATTCCAGTTTAAGTGGATCATCGTGGACACATATAGAATGCTGGAGCTAAATGGGACCTCGGAGACTGTCCAGCACACCCCCTCTCCCACTTTACAGTTTACATTTCGGCGGGGACCGAGCTCGTGAAACTGGCCAGGGTTGCATTGCTGTGAAGTCAGGCGAGAGCTCAGGGGGTGTTTACACAAGATGTCAAGTATGAGAGGAAAGCAGAGATTCTTCTGATTTTACAGTAATGCCCAGAGAAAAGAAGAGTAGGGAAGGTAGCGAATGTTCCCAGTTAATTTTAAAAAGGATGGAAAGAAGGAGGAAGGAAGGGAAAAGGAAAAGAATCCAATTTTATGCTACACTGTCTTAGATTGGATTTGTAGTTTGTGTTTAAAAGTTGATGATGAGGACAATTCTCATTATTTCTAGGAACATGGTTTCTTGAAGTGGAAAGAACTTGGGAGAGAATTTGGCAGCCCTGATGCCTTCCGCAAATGAAGACTCCATTTGGGTTGGGGTTCAACCTAGTAAGCGTCTATGTTGGTCTGTTACTGTTTAGGGCGAGTATATCTTGGCTTTTAAAATAATCACTTATAACTAAGTTTATGCTTAGTACTTTCTTTTAAATAATTGAGCATCTCAGTAGGAACTAATGGGCCAGATTAATTTGGCGTAGAGTTCTTTCTGAATAGGGGAAAGGAGAAGTATCCTCTTTCAGAACTCTAAAATTGCTTTGCTGGGTTTCTTTTACAATCCCCCTGGCAGGGCTGGGCTGGAGGGAGTCTTTCTGAAGCGGTTAAAGACTCCCCACTGTGCTTATTCCTCAGTTACAATAGCACTGGGCCCCTGAATGAAGACCAGCGTGGAAGTCTGTGTGCCTTGTCTGTCTGTTTCATGGAAAAAAAAAACAACCCAAAAGCAAGGAGGATAAGCAAATATAAGATTTTTATGGCTCTATGTCCACTTATGTACTGTTCCATATGAAAGTGTTCACCTATCACATCTGTAAGTATTTAAGAAATAGGCAGTTCTTGTGCTAAGAGGTTTTATTCATAAAGTCTTTCCCTAAGAGTCTCCAAGAGTTTTACCTAGTCTGTTTTGCAGCGGGTTTAGAGTTTCTGTTTTAATATTTAGGTCTCTCATCCACTTTGAAAAATGAGAATTAAGTTGTGTCATATACTGGTACAAATTCTCAATGTGAAGTGCAATTGTGATGTGTATATATAATGTACCAATAAAATGTACCAAGAATAAAAAAAAAGAAATAGGCTTTTACTTTGGGATTTTTTAATGTAAAAACATTGCATTTATTTATTTATTCATTCATTCATGTATTTTACTATGTAGTGTGTGTGCTGTTGTAAGGTTTAGGTACATGTGAAGCTTTCCATATATCCCTCCACCTTACCTAAAGACGCAGACCAGCTCCAACGCTGGATAAAAGATTTTGGCAAAATGGGTAGAGCTGAAAAATAAAAACCACCTTCGTTTAGGTCTTCCTCTTTTCTTTTTGCCTTTTGTTTCTACCCCTGTCCACTTTGCTGTAGCCTCTGGTGTTCTGGGTGATGGAAATGAATTAGAAGAAACCGAGGCACAGTGGGGCTGTGTGCTAATCCCAAGTCCCTCAGGAGCATGTGAGATAGGATAGGAAAAGCTTCTGGCCTGGATAGAGACTTAGTGGGTCATAGTGCTTGTGCCCCCCCCGAACTGGTTGAGTTTGTGAGGTAGCAACTCTTCTGTCCTCGAACAGAAACCTCTGCTTTGCACTTGACAAGATATCTGTATCCTAAAGGTCAGATTCTTTGCAAAAATGGCTGAGATAATCAAAGGTCACCAAGAGGGACATAAAGGAAAGGAATCTTTTGTGTCTGCGCATATGGATTTGTACTTTCTGTGTTGCTCTGAAGTATCAAGCATTGATGTTTGCAGCAAGAATTCGTCACAGACAGGAGGGGCTGTGTCTGCGGTTTGCATGCTTTCTGTGGTTCTGTTGATCCATCCATGTGAGAACCCCAAATGCGATGTTACTGGGTACGCAAGAAATTCCTAGGGTGTGGTCAGTGAAGGTCCACAAGTCATTTAGTGCAGAGGGAATATTGCTTAAATTTGGAGTGTGGAGAGATAATCTCAGCCAAATTGTGATCATTTATCAGAACGCAACAACAAAACTAGAAAATGTACGTAAGTGCTGGGGGGAAGAATGTTAAGCAAATCTTGTTGGTGTTTTAGGGGGAAACCTTAAGTGGGGTATAGTGGAATCACACAGAAGGGTGAGTTAGAAAATGGGTATATGAGCAGGAAGTTGGGGAGAAAAAAAGCATGATGCTCACTTTTCCCCCTCTAGAGGCTGAGTAGTCTACCCTTAGAGGAAACTGGGGAAACAAGTGAGGAATCTCCACGTTTCCCAAATAGGTAATTTTTCCTTGAAAGGACGCAGGCAAGTTAATGAAGGCAAATCTGCATTAAAATTTAGGGAAAATTATAGGCCAGGAGAGGGAGATGGAAAAGCAGGGTAATTGTTTTTAAGAATTCAGCCTAAATCATATTCTGTCATATTAGTATTTCCCTCTTATAGTATATAATGTGTCTAATATCTCTTTTGGGGGAAATTGATTTTAAGCTAGACAGGTCTTTTAAAAGTTAGAAATTTTGCCGGGCGTGGTGGCTCATGCCTGTCATCCCAGCACTTGGGAGGCAGAGGCAGGAGGATTGCTGAGTTCGAGGCTTGCCTGGGCACCATAGTGAGCCCAGGGCCAGCCTGAACTACAGAGCGAGACCCTGTCTCCAAAAAAAAAAAAAAGTTAGAAATTTTAGGATTGGATTTTTTTTTATTTTGCATGTTTATTTGAAGTATACAGAAAGTATATATTACACAAGTATATGTAGTCTATGTAACAAGCATTTTTACTTAATAGAAAACATCTTATGATAGATAAGAATAGTTACTGATTTCAATATAATGAAAACATTAAAACTACGGAGTCATGAATAGGCCCCAAAATATGTCAGTGGCAGAATTAAATGCAGCAACTGAGAATTTAAAAATTACTCCCTTGTCATAGTCTTGTGCTAAAATTTAAAAGATTTTTAAATAAGCAGCATAGATTTAACTTAATTATATTGACCCCTTACTTTCTAAAATTAAGACTGAAAAATTCGAATATTCATCATCTCATGATTTTTCATAGAATAGAAATTGTTATTTACTTGTGGTCTTTTTCCTTTCTTTTTTATCCTATAGGAAAATATTGTTTCATCTTCAAAAGAGTCTTCAATATTCTTTTCCCTCCTTTGGAAATTTTTTAAAATTGAATTTTCTTCTTTAGGTAAGAAAACATTTTCTATTATTTATCTATCAGTTCAAAAGAATGTCAATTAAAGGAAAGAAGTAACAAATACTTAAACTTTCCTAATTTTAACTGACATAAAACTTTATGAGAAAAGTTTATGAAGATGATTTTTAGGTTAAATTAATTAGAAATGTTTTAAAAGATCAATTTTTGGGAAAAAATGAGAGTTCGTTTTGCACTTTCTATAGACTAACATGAGAAGATATTTATGATCCATCCTTTTGAGCATTTTAGACACATACAAAATGAAAGTTATGCTTCTGCTTCAAAATTTTTAAAAAGAATTTAGCAAAGTCAGAAAAAAGGGATTTTTTGACAGTTAAAATGTTCCAAAACAAAAATGTAAACCAATATGATAATTAAGACTATTCTGATAAATTTAAAAGACTGATCCTTTCTGTAACAGCAGGCCAGTGAATTAAAATTAGTTAAGATTTGAGCTGTCACAGAAATTCAAACTATGGGCTATATTCACATGGTGTGAAATTATTGTTTTATAGGGTCGGAATGTAAATAAAAACAATTTGTTTAATCAGGCAAGAATTTTTATTTTGCACATGATTTCTTTTTAGTTTTTGTTAATTACATTTTACTGGTAATGTAAGAAAAGTAGGGCTAACGTTTTGAACATGGCATAATATTAGCAACTCATTCTATTTTTGGCAGTAATTCTTTTAGTGCAGTTTACTTGGGTGAATAGCATAAATTACATATATAAAAATCAGATGTTTTAAAGCAGATAAACTAAAAATGAAATTAAAATCAATAGACAAACGTATTAAGATGCTTTGAAGTATTATATGAAATTTAAAAAATAAAATAAGTAGTTACAGAAATTATACATAGAATTTGTGGTAAATATAGAAATTTGGACATTCTAACACTGTCACCAGGACCACATTTAGAAAAGGACAGAGACTGTCATGTATTTCCTCTATTAGCAGGTATACATTTTTAAAGTACACAAGATTTCTCCTAATTTTAAATACATTAATGTAGTTACATATAGATACTTTTAAAATCTTAGCAAAGAGTTTAAGTTTTTAAAAAACACATTAAAATTCATGTGGTAAAATAGAATCTAAAAGCTTCAGGAGAAAATTCTAACTTTTTGGGGTATGAATTTGAAAAATTCATCTCTAGAATAAATGTTTTCTTCTTATGGAAGCATATATATTAGTATAACAGTTAAAACTTAAATTATTTAATTAGGGTTTACCAAACTTCAAAGTTAGCATTCCTTCTTAGTAGTCTAAGAATTATGTTAACTGAAAAAATTATAAAGCTATTTCTAACATAATTCTTCTGTACAGTTCTTTAGTATATCAATTTAAAATATTTTATTTTGATGGTTAAAATTAAAGAAAAAGATGACTAACCTTCTAATGGACAACATAACCTCATAGCACTGAGAAGAGAATTGTAAGATTAATAAATGCAGTATAGGAGATCAATTTCATTTCTGACTTGTTTTTGGTCTTTCCTATAAGTCATACATTTTAAACCAGGAGAATAATATGTAAAATATGCATACATTTCTGTATTTTAACAGTTATTAGAAAACAGAGAGAAAAAAATTCAACTTTGGCTTGCTAGATTCTAACTAAAGTGCTAAATGACAATTAGAAAAATATAGCAGCTAAAACAGTATCATAAACTGAAATACCATATTTATATGTATATATAATTGTTACATCTTAGTATTAAGCATTTTTCTTAATTGTTTATGAAATTCTTCATGATAAATGAAAAAATGAGGGGGAATATTTTCTCATTGTAGTTTACCTGATAAAAAATATAGCAATAAGCTGACTAATATTAAGGAACATATAAAATACAATTTTTATAATTTTATTGAAGATTTTATTTCCAATAATCCTTTGGGCTTTTGTTTTTATGTTGGATTTCTGAGTTTAGTGATTCGGAGTGCCAAATATATTTTGACTGTCTTTTCAAATGGTAAAATGTTTCCATGGAAAAATCAAATATTGTGTACATTTTATTTTATATTTGGCTGTGGTTAAAATAGCAGATACTTTGGATTAATTTTAGCTGTCTTAGTGCCCACATCAAATACCAGAAAATCAGGTTTTTTTCTGTCAGTTACATGTTTGGGTATGTTATAATTTGTGTAAACATTTTGGAAATTTAACTTATTTTGATGTTACACGATCTCTAAAAGATGTCTGTTTATCTTTAGTGAAATTATGGGCAAAATATTTAAAAGAAATACATTTTAAAACCCCTACTCTTAATTAAAATTAGGAAGACTTTGAAAGGGTTCATTCATGAATCAAATATGTGATTGTGCAGTTTCTTGAAAAAATGAACTCTCATTTTATTTTTCAAATGTTATTAAAATGTGTATTTGTTGTTTGTTGAAATTTTAAAATCGGAAAGAAATAAAGCAATGATATGTGTTTTTTTTTAATCTCTATCGAAAGAGTGAAAAGGAAAGCAAAGTCTGTTGTTGGCTAAACAGGGATTTCTCCTAAAAAATTGAATTGGAAACTGAAATCCTATATTGTCCATAATTAGCTGTTTTATTAGGAATTTTTTGGAGTTGCATGAATTTTCAGATTCAATATAGTTGAAAGAATTTGTCTTATAAAATGGAGAGGTGTCAAATATTGTTGAGCAGTTGTAGGAGTCTTTCTTGTTTATTCTCAGAATTTAGAATACATTTTAAATTAGTGGTGTTGAGTACAAGGCTCTCTGGGTTATAATCATTTTGAAAAATGTGGAGAAATTAAAAAGGGGAAGATGAGTTTAAACCTAGGGGTACCACTTAAATGCTAAAACATTTGACACTCAAGAGTTCTCTGGAGATTAACAAATAATACTCTGTCCGGGATAATTTTCTGGGCAACTGAGGTTGTTTGTGTGATAATGCAAGGAGACGAGAAAGCATAACTGTAAGTATTCGACAAAATACCCTAAGTTTAGTTTCGGAAAGTGCGGGTGAAAGAAAGTGCAACAGTTTGGCTTTAGGAGGAGGAAGGGTGCAGGGCTGGCCAGCCCGGTCGCCACGACAGGGTTAACTGAGGCGCTGCCCGATGCACGCTGGGAGTTGTAGGCTGCGGAATTGTGGGAGTTGTCGTAAAAAGCCCGCTTTCTGGCCGTGATGGCTGCCTCGGGGACTAGGAGTAATGTGTTTCTGCGTTTTGGGGGGTCTTGGGGGGCTGTGTGTCGGTTAGGACGCCTACCAAAGTCCCCAGGCTGTCGAGGGACTGTTAACTGTGTGCCAGGGAGTTGGAGGAAAGGCTTAAGGCGTTAACGTTGAAACCCGCAGTGGTTCCATCGACCGGGGGCCTTTGGCGGCTGGGGCTCGGTGAGGGGGTCTTAGTAGACCTGCCCTGGCCGTCTGGTTGGGAACCTTGGCAAGTAGGGGTGGCCCGCACCTAGACGGATTTCGGTGTGCTGTATATTGCTATGACTTGTGTCCTGCAGTCTCTTTAGTGCTTAGAGCATTTGGCTCTGTCTGTAGTCGTTGGTGCACAGGACTCTATGTGGGGTTAAGGTGGGCTTTTTTTTCGTCAATCTAGTGGGACGTAATTTCCGAACGGAGATTCTGTCCTGGGTGTTGTCTGTGTGCTTTGGAGTGTATTGGATCAGTTATGAGTGTGTCTGAAGTTATGGTTGGCTTTCTCTCGTCTGTGGTGCACTTTGCCCTCGTTTGCTGATGCTGAGAGGTAGTGTCAGACCGTTCCCGTCGGTGAAATACTTTTCTGTTAATTTGAGTGTGTTCTTAAACTTTTGGGAGTTTCTGGAGGAGTGTTGGGCAGTAGTTTGTAGAAAAATAAGTGTGCAGAACTATGTAAAACACATGTCAGGGTCACAGGTAATTTTAGATCTAGGGAGCAAACCCCATTGGTTTTCCCGATGCTGAGAAGCTGGTGTTTTTCATTTTATTTTTATGGAAATCACGTTTGCTGTTTAGCTTTGTTATTTTACCCTCGATTGAGAGGGTTCCTCCGAGCTTTGGTGTCCTTTGAACACTTCAGGCAAAATGAACTCTGTGTTCACATGTAACTGCCTGTATCAGAATCTCGGGATAACAGCACGTTACCAAGTATGTCTTCATTGTTTTACTTGTCTCTGCACACTTGTTTTCACTGTTTCTGTGGCTGTGTACTGTTCCACGAATTCTGCCTTATTTTTATTGCCAAGGTGTTGTCTGTGTAACTTCAAGCATTTCTTCAAGCTATTTCTCAGACATCACTATTTATGTTTTTTCCCCCTACAAGTCGAGCTGGTGTTAGAAAAATTTTACCCCCAAATTCGATGAAATAGGAGATGAGAAATAAAGTCCAGGAGGGGTTTTGATGTTGAGCCATCAGATTTTAGTTTTAGGGAGAGCCACATGTTATGATGATTTAGAGAAAAAGTGGAAACATACTGGATTTTTATTGGTATTTTAGAATATATATAAATGTTTCATTGTCGTTGTATTAGACCACTTTCATTTATTGTTAAAAAAAAACCCTTTGATGTGTGTGATGAGTGATGTTTTCATAGAACCTGTTTTCTTTTGTTTGCTTAGCACTTGACCACCTGAGAATGTAATTGTGGTAGGGAAAGAAATAAAGGTGCTGGACACGTGTGATTCTGTTGAAAGTGACTTTGGCTTCTGGTTGATGTTCTGATATTGTTTGGCTTGCTAGACAGTTCTCAGGCATTTTCTTTCCTCTGACCTAGTTCACAATCTGAAAATAATATCAGGTTGTCAAACAGATTAGTACGTGTCCTTGCTTCTCCATACAAACTTTGATTGCAGTTTTTTGCCACTATGTTGCTTCAGTTCGGCCATCTTTTTGTGCTGTAGGTCTTGTTTACATAACTTGAGGGATAACTGTCATGAAAACCCTAGTGTGTCTTAGAATATTAACTCACTTGCTAGTTTTTAAAAAATTGCAAAATTTATTTTAAATACTCCATTCTGCCTATCTTCGTTATCCTTTGGTCACATTGTAAAATACCTTTCTGGTGAACATTTTTTTTTAATCTTAGGGTGAACGTCTAGTTTATAGATATATAGAATTCAAAACCAACCACAACCACTATGTTAATTCACTTGGAAAGAAGTTATATAGATCCTTTACTTCAAAGTTATTTCTTGAGTTAAATAAAAATGGCTCATTAAAAGATGTCCTGAAGCTGCTTTGAGAATAGAAGGGTACCTTGATAAGTTTAAAGAAAAACTTATCACTGCATTTGCATGAAGCCTATCTGAATGTCTATATAAATAGACACATCTCTCTGCTATGTAGTGAAGCTTTGCACCAAGAATTCTGGTATATAATGCCTGAGATCTCTGTTTGGTACTCTTTTCCACTTTTATCACTTCATTTCTGTTACTGGAATGAATTTTCTTTTAGACAGTAGCCAAAATACAGAGACACTATGGAGGGATTGGAGTAGAAAATCTGTTTAGGCCCTTTACTCAATTCCTTTCTAATGTCTTGTTTTCTTGTGGGTAGCTGTTCCCATCACTGAGAACTAACAGTTCTTTTCAGTATATCTGTGAATATCTGTGAATGGTAAAACTATATTGGTCAGCTTTCCTGTTGCTGATACAAAGTACCTGATACCTACAACTTACAGGACAAGAAGTTTATTTTGACTCAGGATTTCCGAGGATTTGGTCCATGGCTAGCTGATTCTAGCCCATAAGTGCCATGACAGAGGGGAATGATGAGACAAAGCTCCTTTGTTTGTGATGGCCAGGAAAGGAATAGCACCAGAGAGAAAGGAGGTGGGAACCAGATGTAGACTTCAAGGCCACATCTCCATAACCCAGCCAGAGACAGCAAGAAGTGTACTTTACTGTCTCCAGGTAGCTCTCAAGCCAGTATAGTTGACAGTTGAGCTTAATAGTCGTAGCTGCAAAAGAGGAAACCAGATCACCCATTTAGATTGTTTTTGTTTTTGTTTTGGAGACAGGTATCTCTAAGTAATTCAGGCTGGCCCTGAAGTCACAGGTATCCTCCTGCCTCATCCTCCTGAGTGCTGGGATTACAGGTATGTGGTACAGCCCCATTAAGAATTTTATCTTTATTTTTCACATATATTATTTAAAGAGGAAGAATTGTTTATTGTACTTTGTGCACTTTTGATGAAGAATTTTCCCAAGAAGAATTAAAGAACTCATACAACTCGATGAAAAGAAATAAAAAACAAGATTAAAAAAATGATACATGCCTGTAATCCTAGCACTCAAGACGCTGAGGCAGGAGCATTGCTGCAAGTCTGAGACTAGCCTGGACTAAATATTGAGACACTATCTCAAAAACAAAAAGCAAATGCTCTGTTAGATAAGCCTCCAAATCTTCAGACCCTGTTCAGGATTTGAATTGACATAAACTAATTTCAAATTAGCACATGAAAAGATGCTAGTTTTAGTTAACAAAAATAATGCTAAGTACTAAATAAGTAATACCAATTAAAGCCAGATTGAGAGACCAGCACATATCAAGTAGGATTTTTAAAAATGACCATACCAGGGCCGGAAGGTTAGCTCAGTGGTTCCAGCGCCTGCCTCGCAAGTGCAAGGTCCTGAGTTCAATCCCCGGTAACCACATACAATGCTGGGCGTGGAGACTCACGCCCACCAGCAAACATTACCACATACCACAGTGCCGGGCGTGGTGGCTCACACCTGTAATCCCAGCACTTGGGAGGCAGAGACAGGCGGATTGCTGAGTTCGAGGTTTGCCTGGGCTACATAATGAGCTCAAAGGCAGCCTGAACTACAAAAGTGAGACCCTGTCTCAAAAAAAAAAAAAAAAATGACCATACCAAGTGGTAGTGTAACAATTGGGGCAAAATGGTACGGCCACTCTGGAGAACAGTTTTGTTTCTCATAGAACTAAGTACCTTATAACTCATCATTGTTCTTGTCAGTGTTCCACAAGGAAATAAAACTGTTCTCCACACAAAGAGTTGTTCATGAATGTCCTTCTCTGTTTTTTTACAGTAATAAGAAACTGAAAACCCAAATATTAACACAATCGATAATCAATCAAAAACTACTCAGTAACAAGGAACAGACCACTGACATATATATGACCACTGAGGTTTCTCTGTGATGCTCTGTGAATTTGTGGTCAGTGAAAAGTCAGACACAACCTGTGTAGGTTTTTATATGTATTTCTAGAAAAGTGAAACTAGAATGGCAGCAGAATTAATGGTTATGATGGGTGGAGTCAGGGCGGTGAATACGAAGAGGTATGAAGAAATTTGGAGATGATTGAAGAGTTGAATATCTTGATTGTGGCCATAACACAAGTGTACACATTTATAAAGAGTCTTGAATGAAGATGGAGGTGGTGGTTTATACTTGTAATCCCAGGTAATTTGGAGGCTGAGGCAGCACAAAGATCACTTGAGCCCAGAGAGTTAGAAATCAGCTTTGTCAACATAGTGAGATCCTATCTCAAACAAACATAAAAAAGTCATTGAACACTACACTCAGAATTTGTGAATTATATGTAAATTGTCCTTCAATAAAACAAACTTTAAAAAAGTGCTCATGCCTTTTAACCCAGTAAGTACATTTTTAAGAATTTAATGAGAGAATTTAAAATATGTATAATACTTACATAAGAGTGTCATTTCAGCGTTATTTATAATAGCTAAATATTCAAAATAACCAGGAATAGGATATTGTTTATGATATATTTGTACATGAAATCTGCCAAGACATTAGCAATTATATAGGAATTATGACTTGGAAAAGTGCTGAATATTTTAAGTACTTAATATTTTATGTAAAAACAGATTAAAATATACTACACACTACTACTTCTGTTTTTTTTTTTTTTTTTGCTTTTGAGACAGGGTCTCGCTTTGTAGTTCAGGCTGGCCCTGAGCTCACTATGGTGCCCAGGCAAGCCGCCGCGAACTCATCAATCCTCCTGTCTCTGCTTCCCGAGTGCTGGGATTACAGGCATGAGCTACCACGTCCGGCATTGCTACTACTTCTGTTTTTATTCTTAAACTAGCAGTTAAGAGACCAAAAATAAATAATAACTCACTTATTGAGAGTAAGAGTTAAGTGGGATTTTTGTGATGTTAATGTGAAAATTTAGTACCGCCATTATACTTTCTTTGCAGGGTAAATGGATGCATTATGTGGCTTTGGTTTGGCCTTAATAAAAAACTGGTAAATTGTGTTCCAACGTGCCTGTACCATTTTGAGGATCTGGGTTCTGTTCCAGCAACACACACATGCACAAAACCAAAGTGTTTTTTATTTGAGGTGCTGGGAATCAAGGCAGGGCCTCACATATAGACCAAAGTTTAAAATTTAAAAAAATGTTTAGCAACAAAGTAATTCAAGTTCACCATTTACTGCAAATAGAAATTTTATCCAACCTGAGGAATACAGAGCAGTATATACAAAGCCCAAACTGATGGCCTTTTAACTTTCACTTAAAAAAAAAGTCTTGCCAAATTAGATCGAGACATTTGTATTTCACATCAGAAGTATTGAAATGAGATCTCAACAAGGGTAAAGTTGCAATTAAATTTAAGCACATGGAGCCACAGTACGTTCTCTGGGATAATAAAGGGTCAAAATATCTTATCCTATCCATGGTCTGTAAGTAAACTTTTCTCTATCTGGTGGAACAACCCCTTGTGGGAGTTTAGGACCATTTATACTGTTGAATATTGTCTGAATATACTTTCATTGGAGAATAAAGGACCTGTGAAATTCTTTGACTACTCTCTACCTTAGTGTTACATGGACTAACTGATGGTCAGTTGGAGCTTTGGGCGGAACTGAGCACGGTTCTGGGCATGGTAGACCTGCCTGAGAGTTGTTGCTGAGTCATAAAAGGAAAACTGGAGGGGAAAGGAGTATGCTGGTGATTTTCCTGGTAACAGATTCGTCTGTTCTTATCAGAGGAGCTCAGGTCTCACTGTCCCCAGAGATGGCTGCTGTTCTTGTCAGGCGAACTCCAGTCTTTGCCTTAAGCATCGCTCCCTGGCTCCAGTGTAGATCTCTCAGGCTGGTGACATTCACTCTGTCCATACTTCCCAGCTTCCACAACTGGCCTTTGGCTTTACCAGCACAGATCTTAGATATGGATTTGCATAAGACATTGCTGTGGGCCCTAGGCCTCTGGCTGGACTTATGGGAGGACATTGCTTTGGGCTGTAGGCCTTTAGCTGGACTGTGTGGGACATTGTCATGGGGTCTAGGCCTTTGGTTGGATTCTTTTAAGTGTTTTGCATGTTGAAGATCTCTTGCACTCCTCTTCATTTGACTTTTTGGGCAAGTGTTATAAGATCCTATAAATTATGTGTCCTGTATTAAATCTGTTCCCTTTCAAACCCTGACTACAGCAGGAGGGAAAATGGATACTGGTAGATGAAACCAGATTGAACACAAGTTGATAATTATAGATGTTCACACGCATAGGAGTTCTCTATATCATCCTGTTTAATCTTTTTATAAGTTTGAAGTTATGCATAATAAAAAGTTAAAATTTTAAAGGGCTATTAATCTTACACAAATATGCTTTTGGATAAGCTTTTGTAAAGCATTAGGAAAAAGAAAAACATGCCAGTGAGCAAAAATATATGGAGCTGAGGTGGTAGGGTACTCCTATAGTCCCAGCTGCTCTGGAAGCTGAGAGGAAGATTGCTTGAGCCCAGGGGTTCAAGGCCAGCTTGGGCCACAAAATGAAAATTTGTCTTTTAAAAAAAAAAGTAATTAAAATGGGAAGAAAACCTTAGTGAAAAAGAAACATAAATTCAAACAATGAGGTCACTTTTTTTTTTTTTTTTTTTTTTTGCTTTTTGGAGACAGGGTCTTGCTTTGTAGTTCAGGCTGGCCCTGAGCTCACTATGGTGCCCAGGCAAGCCACCGCGAACTCAGCAATCCTCCTATCTCTGCCTCCCGAGTGCTGGGATTACAGGCGTGAGGCACCACGCCCAGCATTATATGTGGTAACCGGGGATCGAACTCAGGTCCTTACGCTTGCGAGGCAGGCGCCGGAACCACTGAGCTAACCCTCCGGCCCGAGGTCACTTTTTTTTGTATAAAATTGACAAAATAAGTTTAATGATAATGTTTATTATTGATGAGGATACTATCCATCACCTTATCTATTCACTATTGGTAGAAGTATAAATTTAGAAGATCTCAGATTTCTTGGTTTTCATGTTCCATTATTACATTGTTTACATAAGTATTTTACACTTAAGCTGACTAAATACCAAAGTGTTCATGTTCACATAACTGAAGACTTGTCCTTTTTTTTTTTTTGTATTACTGAAAAGATTCTGTAGATGATATACTTTGGAAGAGATATGTGTAATCATGAGTTGTCTGGAGTTATTTTTTGACTTGGGAGATCCCAGATGTTTGAAATAGAGTAAACACACACCCAGTCCACGGCTATACCAAGCACAGTTGATGCCTTCCTATGTCAACCAAACCCCACTCAACCCAAATGTGTAGAAGTGAAAAACAAATGTAGTTTATTCTATGTGTAGGAGAGCTCTGGTTGTATGTAGCCACTAGTTGTCTGAAGCACGTGGGTAACCCTACCTCCTGTCATTCCCTTTTGTCTTGGTTACTTACCATCACTGGGACTCAATACCTAACTCCCACAACTTAAAGGAGAAATGGTTTATTTTGGCTCACAGTTTGTAGAGGTTTCAGTTCATTATCAACTGGCTTCATGGAGGGGGAGCATGGCAGAAGAGCCTGGCAGATGAGAAACAGCTCACGGCAAGAACATAGGAAGCAGAAATCAAGAGAGAAGGAAGAAAGATACACCATTGAGGCCCCAGTGACCACCTTTCCCACCAGCTTCACTTCCCAACCTCATATTTCTCTACACCCTCATCAGTGAATTCCTCCTCTGATGGCTGTTGTGTTCCCATGATCCAGTCACCTCCCAAAGCCCCATCTTTGAATGCATGAGGCTTTGGGGGACACCATGAATAAAAACCATGATACCTTTCTTCACCTGACTTCCTTATACTCCAGACAATCTCTTTACTCTTTGACTTTGGGACCTTTAATGTGATAGCAACTAGGGGCTACCAAAAGGGAGATTATTTTTCATCTTTACCTTGTTTAAAATAAAATGATCTGAGGCATACTATAATTCTCATCACGCAGAATGAAGAAAGGATCAGTGTTGGAGTGTTTACCTAGTGTACTGGTATGCTGTTGCTGGGACAAAATACTTGACAGCCAAAGCTTAAGACAGCAGAGATTTATTTTGTCTGTGGTTTTAGAGGGTTCAGTCAATAGTTAGCTGGTTCCAGAACTACAAACATCTTGGCAGGGGAACATGAAAGAAAAGCTGTTGCCTTTTTGGGAGAGAAAGAAAGAGGCAGAGAGGAGATCTACTCTCAGTGACTTACTTCCTCCAACCAGGACCTACTTCCCAGCGGCACATTCAGCTATCAATTCATTGATTAATCCACTGATTAAGTTGGTGCCATATGATCTAATCACCTTCCAAAAGTACCTCCCTCATTGAATGCATGAGTCTTTTAGGGAACATTTTTTTTCAAATCATTATACTTAGCAAGCCCAGGCCTTTTTTAAAAAATTGAATTGTTTATTGGTACATTTTATATACAGCTCACAATCACACTCAACATTGGGGAATTTGTACCAGTAATGATGCAAATTAATTCTCATTTTTACCCATATCCCTTCCCACCCACAACCCCCATCACTTATATACATGCTATTTCTTTTTCTTTCCAAATCATATTTATTCTTCTCATTACGTTCCCCTACCACATTCCCTTTGAATGTTTACTATTTTACAAAATCTATCATACATTCTAGAATTCATTAACATCTACAGGTTCTCATACCAGAGAAAAGATATGGTATTTACATATCTGTGATCTATTTATTTCACTTATTTGTGTGTCTTCAAGGTGTATCCATTTGCGCATAAATGAATGAAACTTGTCATTCTTTATGATAGAGTAATACTCCATTTTATAGAAAAACCACATCTTTATCCAGTCTCCAGTTGATGGGCATCTGGGTTGTTTCCAAGATTGGGCTATCACACACTGAGCTGCTATGAACACGGGTGTACATATGTCTTTATAATATGATTATTTTAATTCCTTTGAGTATATTCCTAGCAGGGGAATAGCAGGGTCAGATGGGACCTCTAATCCTAATTTTCTGAGGAATCTCCACACTGATCTCCATAATGGTTGTACCACTCTACAGTCCCACAATGGAGAAGGGTTCCTTTCTCCCCGCAGGCCCAGGCCTTTGTTTTGATCACCAGCAGAGCAGGGAGAAGGAGCAGAAAGGGAAGGATAGTTCAAAGGATCCAGACACAGGAAGCTGTAGATATCTTATGTACATATTGTGGACCAGTTCTGCAGCTATACCAGTTTCATACTTTCATGGGTATTGGACAGTATCCACTTGATTTTCCTAAATTCTTGTCACTCCTGAGTAAGAGATGACAGTAGAATCAGTAGATCTGCCACATGAGCACAAATGGAAAGAGGAAGAGTAACCAACTAATGGTGCTTTTATTTTTACTATTTTAATAGCTTGTTCTTTATTCCCTATAAATAATGAAGTAATTTAGAGCAGGTGAGGCAGTAAACCTCTGGCTTCTTTCCATTGATACGTGATAATTCTTGTTTCTAGAAAAGAACAACTCAGAAATTATAAATTAAGGCCTGAGGATTTATCTCAAGTGGTACTGTGCCTACCTTGGAAGCACAAGGGCCAAAGTTCAGTTCTCAGTACCACACACACGAAGAATAAAAATAAATTATAAATTCAGAGTAATATAGAGCTAATATAAGTTAAATAATTTTAAAAATTGTGTCTGCATTTTTCAACTCAAAGTTATTGTTTCTTGCAGCTAACTTATACCTTTTTCTTTCTACTGTAATAATCCATTCATTTGTTTAATGACTATGGACTATTTACCAGGGGAATAGTGTTGAATAAGACAAACTTTTAGCCAGGCATGATGTCACATATCTTTAATCACTTTCTATTATTGCTGTTAGAAGTTAGCATAATTGCATGCTTAAAACAATATGCACTTATTATCTTATAATCCTATAGTTTGTTAATTTATGGGTTAGAATTCCAATATGAGTCTCACTGGACTACAGTCAAGAAGTTGGGCCTCATTCGTAGGGCAGAGTTTGTTTCCTTGCCTATGACAGAAGCCCTTTTTCTTGATTTATGGGCCCTTTGGTTTCTTTTCAAGCCAGCAGTGCTGCATCTCAGGTCATTCTTGTGTTCAGTCTTCTTTTCTGACTAAAACTGGGAAAGTCTCTCCAGTGTAAGAACCCATGTGATTGGTTTAGCGCCACCTGTTCCCAGCTCAGGGTGTTTAACAGAATGCTGTCATGTCATTTTGTTGCCTTATAAGGTAACATTAACATTCCAGAGGTTAGGACTTGGATATCTTTAGGGGTCACTATTTTGCCTAACAAACACATAGAAAGGTTGATGTATAACCTTTTACATTTATATAGGCAAATTTCTTAAGAATTTTGAAATAAACAATTACTGTATCCCATAAAAGCTAATTATTTTAGAAAGAATAAAGCTTTTTATTTATATGTTGTTAATGTATTTCTGATGAGATATTGACATTGAAAAAATGGAGAACCACAGTTGTCTTAGACCATTTATGTTGCTATCACAAAATACTTGAGGCTGCTCTATAAGGAAAAAATATTTGTTTTAGTTCCTAGTTCTGGAAGCTAGACCAGGTGACCACATCTGATACCGTGATGACAGGAGCATATGTGAAATCACATGGTGAGTGAGAAAACAAGAGTAAGCCAAGAAAAGTGAACTTGCTGCTTTATGACTTATTGGCATGGTCACCAATACAGTCTCTTGAGACTTAACCCACTTCCTTGAGACACATCAAGCCAGGCTCTACCTCTTAATGTTCCACTGTGCCATACCATTCATTACTTGAGGACCAAGGCCTCTTACATAGGAATCTTTCTGGGACATTCTATATCCATAGTAACAGCTGTAGTCCGCATGAATAATTCTTAGAAATATTGTATTGAATTAAAAAGAAAAAAACAAAACAAAACATGGGGCAGAAGACTACCCAAGCATGCTTTAGGCCCATAGAGGAGTTTCTTAGGGATTCTATCGCAAATTATTATACACTCTTGGGTTTAGTGAATGGAAATATATTTGCTCACAGTGGTGGAGGCCGGAAATCCAACTTGGCAGGGTGATACTCTCCCTGAAGCTTCTAGGGAAGAATTCTTGCTTGATTCTTCACATCTTCTTAGTGTTTCTGGGCATGTAGCTCTATCAGTTTAACCTCTGCCTGCAGTGTCACATGATTTTTCCTCTATCTCTACAGGTCTGTCAGTTGCAGTAACCTTATAAGGACACAGTCACTGGATTTAAGACCAATGACCATCATCCAGTATGACCTCATTTTAACTTGCTTACATCTGCAAAGACCCTATTTACAAATAAAGCCATATTTCACCTACTGGAGGTTATATTTTCAGCATATCTTGTGGGGGGGGGATGTATTGCAACCCATAATACCTCGATTTCCTAGGAAACATACTCAGATTGAGAATCGCTTGCTGTGGATTTATTGTGGAGTAACCTACCTGTGAGACCGTGAAGGAAGTAGGATTAAGCTTAATCAAATTGTATTTATAGTGGAGGCTGCAGACAAGCTGGGAAGGCCTTTTGGGGATATCCATAACTGAAATGAAGGGTCTAGGATTTTGTTCTCCTACATCAGCTGCTCCCTGGGTGCAGGTTGCCCAGAGGGAGGGGTATCACAGCAGCTCACCTTGTCCAAAGACGAGGCCCATAAATGGACACAGCAAGCAGATTGTTGGCTAATGGGGTAATGACAGTTTTGGTTTCAAAAGAGGCAGCTGGGTTGCACCCCCAGCATCTACTACTATATTATGTTTTAAAAATAGAATTTAAAAATAAGCAAAACTCAACAATATATGCTATATTTTGCATGTCCATTTGTGGTAGAAGAATATATAGAGTCAGCTCATGAGTTGGGTAGCAAATGGACAGTTTTACTTTTTGTTACTTGTATGGTTTTTTATAACTAAGATATATTTTTATAACTAAAATATATTTGCAAAAATAATGAAAGGAAAGAACTAGGCAAAAGTAGTAGAAAGTAAAGTAGCTAGAGTTTTTAGAAAAGAAGTATGAATAAAGATAGCAAATTCTGTACAGAGGTGGTGGTGCCCATTTATAGCCCCACACTTGGGAGGTGGAGGCAGGAAGATTGCAAGTTAGAGCCTAGCTTGGGCAAATAATAACTTATCAAGACCCTATTTTAAAATAAAAAATTTGAAAAGGGCTAAGGATGTAGTTCAGTGCAAAGGCCCTGCGTTCAATCCTGGATACTTAAAAAAAAAAAAAGGGTAGAAAATACTTCTATTACTCAAGTAAGCATTCAAGTGAAGAAAAACTCCTGAAATTCTCTTTTCTATTAGGTACTTTAAATTTGCTTATACAACTGCCCTGAAGTTTGGAGGGTTATTTATTCATTTAGGTCTGGCAATTGATATGATATCATGGCTTTCCTTTTCCTTTTACCTAGTATTAAACTGGTTCTTTTACCATAGTGAAATTTTTATTTTTTCTTAAAGTGAAAAGTGTTTCATAGAAGATTGTTGGAATGATTGTTAGAGCTGCTGATGCAATCAAGAAAGCCAGCTATTGTATTATGATTGTTACATCAGGAATTATATCAAAGATGGATCAGTTGATCTGCCAGGGTTTCATCATGACATTTTTATCTGTTTGTTTTAAAACTTCATATGTGTGTGATACTGGAGATTGAACTCAGTGCCCCAATAACAATATGCAAGCTCTCTACCACTGAACTACATCCTCAGCCCTTGTTATATGTTCTTAATGGTATATTATTGAGTGAAGAAAAAAGTGGTGGATTATAAAATCTTTACTTTTAAAAAATGTGTATATGTGTGTTGTGTATATCATATAGTCGTTTACCTGCACAGAAGAAGAAATGGGAAAAAACAAATTAATAGACATGACTAGTGGGTATAAGAAATGAGGTGGCATGCTTTTTTTTTTTTTTGAGACAGGGTCTCACTGTGTAGTTTAGGTTGGCCCTGAGCCTACTATGTAGCCCACACAAACCTTTGACTCAGCAATCCCCCTGCTTCTGCCTCCCAAGTGCTGGGATTACAAGTGTGTGCCACCATGCATGGCTTGAGGTGGCATACTTTAAAAACTAAGGGAGATATTAAAAATATTTTTAAAATAACTGACTTTAGTTTCATTTGAGAAATATGTTCCAGAAGGCTCTGTGAAATGTGAGCCTAAGTTCTGTTAATGAGTAAGTGATAACACAACGAGCCCTGGAGTTTTTAGTGCAGGAGGGTTTCTTTCTAGGACTAGGACCATTGCAATACAGAGATCCTCATTAAAAAAAAAAAATTTCAACTTGAAAAGCTGGTGTTTTGTTTGAACTGTGATGTTTGAATTGAAATAATGTACAGGAAATACTTTGAAAATGATAATACACTATTGAATCACAAGAAATACCAGGATTTTCTTATGGTAACATTATTGTTGAAGAAGCCAAACATTAACTTTTTACAAATCTTGTATTTTCCATTGCCAAAGACTCCGTTTCTTTTAAATTGGTTTTTACCATAGCACTTTCTTTCTTCTTCTTTTTTTTTTTTTTTAAATCTCAGGATTGAATACGTGAATTTAAAGTCGAGTTAAAGCTCAATATTTGGAACTGTGCTTAATTGAAGATGAGACAAGACATTGGAACTGTTCAATATTTGAAAGTTTTATTACACAGTCAATGAAGGATTCAGCTCTTGTCCCGAAGGATTAACCAGTATGGTAGTTGTAAAAATTCCTGGCTTCTATTAATTATCTAGTTATAGAATTTTCTTTCATTATATTGAACTACTCTTGATTTCATCATGCATATCTGCACTAAAAATGGATTTCAACTTATATGGGAGTATTTGTGTACTAATATGATATAGTGTTGTTATTTTACATTTTTCCATGTTAAAGACTATTTTGAACTCTAAATCTTTTTAAATAAATGATACTGAAATCCAATGTGGTTGTGTCTTGGTCTGTTATTTCTATAACTACTGTATATTTCTAGAGACTCTTCTGCTCTCCTTCAGCCATTTCTATGCTGTCTTCTCTGAGCTTGTTCTGGAGACATGATTTCATAGCCATAGTTTTTTAGTTCAAGTCTCCCTATTAATGAACCTTCATTACAGGGTCTTGTATGTGTTTAAAGTTTCAGTGGTTAATACAATTAATTCAGAGACAAAGGATTATTATTGAACCCCAACCTGAACTCCAATGGTTTTGTGTGGCATATAGTATTTAACTCTGGAAGCCACTCTTTTTTCTTTTAGTAAGTAAATAACCTAAAAAGGTGAGGTGATAAATATGATTTCCTTCTTCTGGTTCTGGGGATTGTATCACCTTGTGAATGCTAAGCACATGTTTTACCAATGAATTACATCCCAAAATATGTACATTTTAATAAAGTTGTGTTTTTTTTTTTTTGAGACAGGGTCTCGCTTTGTAATTCAGGCTGACTCTGAGCTCACTATGTAGCCCAGGCAAGCCTCGAACTCACAACAATCCTCCTGCCTTTGTCTCCTGAGTGCTGGGAATACAGGCGTGAGCCACCACATCCATGGTGTGTGGTTACCGGGGATTGAACTCAAGACCTTGTGCTTGCAAGGCACACGCTGGAGCAACTGAGCTAAATGCCCAGCCCTAATAAAGATTATTTTCTGAAATGGGGTGTCTCACTGTATATAGCTCAGGCTGGCCTTGAACTCATGGTGATCCTCCTGACTCAATCTCCCAAATGTTGGGATTATAGGCATGCACCACTACACCTGGCTCAATAAAGATTATTCTTTAAACTGCATGAGCTGTGCCTAGATTTTATAGAAAAAGACGAGACCAAAATCAGACACTTTTCAGTCTTTCGATATTCCTTTTCTTTAATACATGCAAAATGAATTCTGGCACCAATGGAAAGCCCATTCCATGCTGCATGTCCTTATTTAAAAATATTCCTGCATCAACAATACCTGTCTGCTGAGGGAAGCTTCAGAGACTCATTAGGAGGCTGATGCCCAAGTCCAGGTAGTAGTCTTGTGATTTGGATTAGTTGGTGATAGCAGAGATGAGGAGAGGTGATCGGTCGAGGTGTATTTTGAAAGTGGACTGATCAGACTTGCTAAAAGACTGGATGGGGTAAAGTAATAGAAAAGAATCAAAATGGACCTGTAGGTTTGGGGTCTTAGGAAGGGGGTAAAATGGTGGGAAGGAAGCCGGGCGTGGTGGCTCACGCCTGTCATCCCAGCACTTGGGAGGCAGAGACAGGAGGATTGCTGAGTTCGAGGCTTGTCTGGGCCACATAGTGAGCTCAGGGCCAGCCTGAACTACAAAGCGAGACCCTGTCTCAAAAAAAAAAAAATGGTGGGAAAGAAAAGAGCAAAAAGAAGGAATGAGGAAGGGAGGGAGGGAGAGAGAGCAAGAGAGAGAAGGGAGAATGGAGCTCTATTTTTGAATGTGCTAAGCTGAGATGTTCAAGATGTTTATTTTACATCTGAGTGGAGCTGTTGAGTAGGCACCTGGACTCCCAAGCAGAAGACGAGCCTGGATGAAGACACTTGGAAGACATCAGCCATAAGCTAACAGCTGGTATTTAAAACTATGTAAGAGAACTGTAAAGGAGTAAAGAACGCTGGGATCTGAGCCCACTGAGGGAAAAGCTGAGAGAAAGGAGTGGTGAGACTTTGGCTGAACTGGGGAGGCGGCCCCAGCCAAAAGTATCAAACTCAGTTAAAATAGGGTGTCAGCTGTACTCCATGGCTGAATTCTGCCTGACTGTTGACAGTTTAGGAAGAACGCTTTGAGCCTTGGCGGCGATACCAAATTCATCTCAATAAGAGACAGGAGAAGAGTGGATAAAAGGGATAAAGCCCAAAGTAAATACAGTAAACGGAGTTTAGCTTCAAGATACGTTGAACTGTTTGATCAAAAAGCTCTTAAGTCAATCAGCAGTTCCTGAATACATTTTAGGGACCTTCTGCGAGTCCAAATCCATACCAGAAGAGTACAGAAGCACTTGAAGGAAGAGAGAATGTGTGTGAAGCTCTTCCTTCCCTTGCTCATTATTTAAACTTACTTTGTAGTCTTTTTCTCCGGAACCTGCCAGAGGCGTTTTCCATGCCTCAACTGACACGTGTCCTCTAGTCTGGAAACACTAGTCTCTTCCCCGTAAAAACAGTCGAGGCGCAGAAGCAAAAGGAATGTTCAGTCTTAACTATTCCACTGCGTTCCTCTAGTTTGTAATTCATCTATCTTGTGCCACTGTGTATTTATTTGAACTCGAAATTACTGGGAGGCATATGTCATTTGCTCAAGACGGGTGGGAGACCAGGTATTTAGCTTGCTATTTTTCTTTCTTCGTTCAGTGTTACGGCTTGAACCCCCAACTTCACATATGCTAGGCAAGAGTTATGCTACTTTGCTACATCCCCAAGCTAGGTCAAACAGTGTAAGGAAAGCGTATGCGAATGGCGAGGAAGGAACTGACAGAGAACTGCAAGTGTGTGTCCTGGAAAGCTTATGGGAACGATGACAGCACGCTAGCTCAGAGGTGATAATAAACACATGGCTCTCTGCTCTCACTACAAACATTCCATTCATTAGGAGCTTCGCGGATCCCATTGCCTCTTTAAACCCTAGACGAACCAAGCTGGTTCTGACTGGCCAATCGAAGCGCAGCTTACCACAATCGCAAGAACCTGCTAGAGCCAATGAGAGACCGGGGCGCCTTGGTGGGGTGAAACTTGCTCGGGGGGGCGGGGGGGCCGGATCCAGGGAGCGGGAGATGCGATTGGACAGGACTGAAGCTTGATTGGCAGGTGAGAGACAGCCCGCCTTAGAGCGGAAGCGGAGCTTTGTGCCAGCGCAGGGAAGCGAAGTGGGAGAAGCGATGAGACAAATTAACCAATGGACGATGCAGTACGCAAAGACGGATAGGAAAGTCACCATTGGCGGCACGGATATGGTACCGTGGGCGGAGTTTAGGCGTAAAGTACTCCAGGCGACGGCTCTGTGTGTCGTCCTCCTCGTCACGGCTCGGCGTCTCCTCCTGCCTTCATTCATTTATTTCCCCCCCCCTTTTTTTTCATTCGCGGAGGTAGTGAGGCCTAGTCTGAAGCCATGGAGAGCGCTCTCCCAGCTGTCGGCTTCCTGTACTGGGTGGGCGCGGGCACCGTGGCTTACCTGGCCCTGCGCCTCTCCTACTCGCTGTTCACGGCCTTCCGGGTCTGGGGCGTAGGGAACGAAGCGGGGGTCGGCCCGGGGCTCGGTGAATGGGCAGGTGAGTCGGATGCCGCGCCGCCCCTTCTCCTGGGCTCCCTGAGCCGTTCCGGGCCCAGTGCCCGGTGCTCCGTGCTTCCCCACGCTTTCCTCCAGGCCACGCCGTGGCTGCTGAGACCTCGTGTGAAGTCTCCAGATGGCCAGATGCGTCGCCGGCCGGACTCCGGGAGTCGCAAGTGCCGTGCAGCTGGGTGGATTCGAGGGAAATGTGCCTGATCTCCGTAGGACTGGGGTGGAAGCCTTTCCGAGTTCGCTTTACTGCGTTAGTCCGTCCCTGCTGAGTGCTTTTAAAATAAAGCGAGAACACCCCGTCAAGGACGGGACGAAAAACACTATCGATTTGTTCGGAGTGAGGACCGGGAGATGGAGTGTAGGGACCTAGGATTTCAGCTGTGCTGAAGCATGGAAGCTTGCCTCTTCCAGTTACTCGGCGTTGGCCTATTTGGTGTAATTTACAAAGTCGCCTTAAAAAAAAAAAATCCTTTCTGAACAATTCTGGAGTCCCAGTGAATAACAACAACTATTGATTCCGCAAAATGATAATTTCATGCTTCAGCCAGAAATGCTTTTTGCGAAAAGACGTTTGTAAGAAAAAAATCGTCACAAAGTAAGCCAAATATGTATCTAGATCTTGTTCCATCCAGTCGAAGGTTTTTAAAAGTGGAGGACAAGGGTCATATCGGAAAAGCTGGGAAGATTACTTGTTAGTTCGCGTTTTTTTTCCTCCTTTGCCTTTTAAAATTGCTTTTCTTATTTTTCTTGCTTTGGATTTGAAAAAAAGTGACCGCTTATAGATATGCGGCGCTTTGATGTGTCTACTTTGATGTTTTATAATTAAATGTTCACTTCTCAAGCATTTTGTTGAATATGGTGCATTCAAACAAAAGTTGGTTTGTTTGCTTGCAGACTAAGCTCAAATAAGATATCCGAATAATGTTACTTAATGTTTACTTAATTTAAAAGCAACTTAATAGTTAACTTTTGGGGACAGCAGCATAGACAGGAGAAAATATTTTAAGTGGAAATGGATATGTGAGATCTTTGCACAATTTGAAATAACATTGGCATAATACTTTCCATTGTCACTTGTGTTTTAACAGTCTCTGAAAGAAAGGTGCTCAGTTTGATTATAATCAAGGATTATAGCATAATTTCAGAAGTGCATCACCCAGGTTCCTTGTCAGATTGTAAAAATTTTCTTGAGGAATTTGGCAACAGTTACACAAGACAGTAATGTCATAGAGAGTCAGTTATCAAGATAAACATTTGTAATTTGCAAGCAAAGAACTAGTGCTAATAATTTTTTTTTTTGCGATTCAAAGTTGACCATGGTGCTCAATAACTTGTCTCTATATGACTCCCTAGTAAAAGTCAAGGGATGTGACTTTCATAAGTAACTTCATTTCATAACTAATTTCAATTACTTTCATAACTAACTTCATTTCATTTCACTGACTCAATCTTTTGAAATATTTAACCCCAGGGGAAAGATGGTTGGTAAACTAGGGAAGGATTTATATGGGATTTTGAAGTGAAATTTGAACTAGAACCTTACAAGGATCATAGTGTCATTATTGAAGTGAAATACTGTCAAGTTCAGTTTACCCTGGGTTATTGAAAAATCTTTCTTAAATGTTAAGTGCTTAACCAGAAGAAGTAACCAAATTATGATTTACAGCGTTACTTACATATGGCCTGAATCTCAGAAGGAAATGATTTCTTAGACTTGCCAAATTTTAAGGAATCTTTCAAAAAATTTATTGCATTGGAGGAGTGAGCTGAAATGATTTGAAAAACAAGCTAGCAGAGGTGACAATTAGGGTCAAATTGTGATAAGAATAGGTTATTTGTTCAACCAAATTTATGATTTTATAATTTTTGTATGTAAGTAGTGCTAGTGATATAGGAATGATATTGGACTTCCAAATGATATAGGGGATATATTATAACTCCCTCCTTGCTAGATGTCAGACATGCTTTGCTCATTTTCTCCAAAACTGAAGAATGAATTCTAAGGAACAACAGAGGTTAAGTGTAGGAAATAATTTGTTTTAAGGTATAGCTCCTGAGAGGCAGGAGGGTTCTTGAACAGGGTGCCAGACTCAGTTTCACATGAGAAGTTTTGTAGAGCACAACCATATGAATAGTTAAAGCTCTGATCAGCTAGTAGGTTTATAAGCATAGTCACTTAGGTAATAGTGATCTAGTGGGGACGCAATTCATGTAGCAAGTGTATGTGGAAAGAACAAAGAACTTCTCAGGAAGGTGATGGGTCTGAGGGAATGGTCACCTCCTGGGGTAATTGATGTCTGTCTCGACTTCATTAGACCAGATGTTACCCTTATCTTGTCCTTTGGGGAGTATGTAGGCCTGGTCATTTCATCTTTATCTTGATGCTTGGCCTCCAGCAGATGCGCCTGTGGCCACAGTTGTTATGTGTTTTCCTCTTTTCCATCGGCTGTTTTGAGGGCACAGCCCTGTCTGACTGCCAGTAATATTTGCATTTAACTTAGCTGTCTATAATGTTACCCCCTCTGAAGAAGTACCCCAACATCTGTAAGGGGGCAAGGGTGATGACTGTTCTGGTTACTTTAAGCTGAAAGGGATAATAGTTGTGATCAGCAGTGAGAGATACTCTCTAGATGGTCTTTTAAAGGCCCTCTAAAGACATCAGACCTTCTCATCTTGGGTAGGTATGTAGCTTTAAGTCTGGAAGAAATAAGGCCAAAGAGCAACTGTGAGCAACAGTTAAGTATGCATGGGCCATATAATAAGATCAACAAAACTATTACAAATATTATCAACAAACGTTTCCACCAGGAAGAGCCAGGAGTAGCCCCCCAAAAGAGAATAAGGAGATGGTCCAGGGAATTTCAGAATCTGACGTGGCATTAACCTGTCATTTAATATCTTGAGCAACTATGAAGATATTGGTGGAAAGATCAGGAATATGCACACAACATTCAGCTTTTGTTCTGCTTCTAGAATGTCTAATACCATCTGATTTTGTAGGATAGCTTGCCTCATTCATTTTACTTCATTTAGGAGAGAGAGAGACCAGTTGAGGTATTGTTTAAGGTCCACTGAGTATAGTTAGTCAAGGCCTCAATGTGTTGCACAGCACCCTCTAATCCTAGGGAAGGGAAAAAAACTCAAACCAGATGATCAAGCCGTGTTGTCCTTTGTGCAACACTAACTCTTGTTTAGAGGTCAAATCTGAGACCTTGAAAGCCCAGATCTAGACTTGAATTCTAGCTTCTTTGCTCACTAGCAGGTTCCATAGGATTGTTGTGAAGAGTAAATCAGGTAGCTCACTGCCTGGCACCTGAGTGCTTAATGACATGTTATTATTCATAGTACATTAGCTTTAGTAGCCTCATGCTCTCCTTCTTTGAACTAATTATTGGAATAAAGCATAGTAAAGAAAAAGAAGATAACTGCATCACTAGAAAAACTTGGAGCTGTGAGTTGAATTGTAAAACTGATTTCTTCTTGTTTGTTTTGGTGTCGAATTGAGGATGATTTTTTTCACGTATTTCACAAAAAAACTGTCGGAAGATTTAGATGATAAATTTCCAGTTTAGACTACATGAATAAATAGATTTGAGTAGACCAGTTTCAGTACCATCAAATGCTGTTCGTAGATGAGGATAAGTTAAAACAATTCTAAATAGTGGAGCTATTATTTCATTTCCTTCTATGTCATCCTTAGCAAAAATTCAGAATATAGCAGTTCATCCATATGTCTTTGGGAAAAGAGTGAGATTAGGGCTGAGGAGGCTGGGTGAGCAAAGCCTTCCCTGGGGAAGGTGTGGTATAACGCTGCTCATTTGTCCATCCCTCCAGCAAAAATACTATTGGATGCTGACTGTGGGCCTCGTAACAGCAGCAGTCAATGAGATGGCACCCAGCAGTTAGGTGAACAAATTGTGGTGAGAAGATGTGCCCGGTTCTATGAGAGCTGGTGAGGGAAAGTGATATGGAGCTGAGAGAGATCTCCAGGGTGAGTGGGAGATCATACCAGTACAAGTGGCCGAAGGAGCAGAAGGAAGAAAGCTCTTGGCAGAGGGAAGAGCAGGTGCTAAGTTCCTGAACCAGGAAAGAGCACAGCCCTCAGGATACCAGGCCTCAGTGTCTGAAGCCTGGAAGGAGTAGACAAGAGGATGTCCCTTGGTGGCCCCTTAGCGCTAGCTACATCCTAAGAACAGTGGAAAGTAATTGAGAGGATTTTAAACAGAAGGATGGGGTTGAGTTTGCAATAGCAAACAGGATTTCTTATTTCTCTGACCTCCTTGGAGTTGTTCTGGCTGTCTGAGGAAACGTTACCTCCCTGTGCACATGATGCAGCCACGGTTTAAAGTGCTTCTTGTTTTTGATGGTACTGGGGATTAAACCCAGGGCCGTGTGCGTGCCAGGCAAGTGCTGTCCCTCCGAGCTACTTGCTCTGCCTTTCTTGTATTTTCATACGGGATCTGGCCAAGTTGTCTGGATTGATTTCAAACTCATGATTCTCCCACCTCAGCCTCTCGATGAAATTGAGATGGAAGATGAGATTGCACATGTCCGCTTCCAGGCTTGGCTTTAAACTTGCTTCTTTAATAAAAAATGCTAATTTAAGCCTCACACTAAGAGCTACCGCCTTTCTGCATCTCAGACACCGTTTCTCTGCAGTGGAAATCTTAAATCAGTGTGCTATAATAAGTTCTCTTACCAGGCACTGAGTGATAGGGTTGTTGAATGTACCTTGAAACTGGGTTATTGTTCTCTCAGGGTAACTCCATGATCCCACAGTGTGATAGATGAGAAGCCGGTCACAAATCCGTAACAGAAGGAATGCTTTATTCTCTTTGTTGATTTTGGTTTAGTGAAACAAGACATTTGCCCTATATCTCTAGCTGGCAATTCTGGGGAGACTGTCTTTGTTCTAGCTGATGAGATGTGACAGCTCAGTGTGGCCCCACCTTCAGTGGTATTGGCACAGGCCCCCAGTTTCTTGACAAGCCCAAGCCTAGATTCCCATGTGAAAAGTATCTTAATTTTTTAAGATTTATGCACATTGCTCAAGTTTATTTTATTCTACGGGCAAAAAAAAAATTATGTCAGGGAGCCAAATTCAGCAAGTGGCCAGTTTCCTTCTTTGTATTTAGTTCTTAGAATTATGCTTACCTTCCCTGTTTGGACAGATTGAATAGCCAAGTCTATTTAATCTCCTGTCACAGTCTCTCTTGTATATGTGTTGCCCTAATGTATCACAGTAAGTTTCATCTTGCAAAAAAAATCTCCAGTTGATCATCTCTTAAACTTTGCACAGAAGTCTGGAGTTTCATGATGTACACACAAACTTCAAGGTCCTTGGCACCTTTTGAACTTGCTTGTAGGTCTTTTTCTGGTGCCATCTCCATGTGTCTTTTCCGTGGATGACTTCCTGTGGCCTCCTCCTGCCTGTGCTTTCCTTCTTCCTGAACCTATACTAGGTTTCCGCAGTTGCTGAATATTGATTTCACTGCTTCAGTTTGTGAAATTCCACCCATTTTAGAGTTCAGAGTTGTTCGTTTTGGGGAGTGCCCGGGTGGGAGTCATACACTTTTACAGCTCTTGTGGTGCTTTTTAATTTTTTTTTTTTTTTTGAGACAGGGTCTCCCTTTGCAGTTCAGGCTGGCCCTGAGCTCACTATGTAGCCCAGGCAAGCCTTGAATTCAGCAGTCCTCCTCTCTCTGCCTCCCGAGTGCTGGGATGACAGGCGTGAGCTACAACGCCCGGCCCTATGGTATGTGGTACTGATTGCTGGTGGGCGTGAGTCACCATACCCAGCATTGTACGTGGTTACCGGGATCGAACTCAGGACCTTGCACTTGTGAGGAGGCACCGGAACCACTGAGCTAAATCTCCGGCCCAGTGCTTTTTAATTTAAAAAAAAAATTTTTTTTTTATTGTAGTTTTGTTCACATATTCCCTTCCTGATTGGGATGCTGGTGGTGGTGAGTGAGTGTGTATGTTTGTGATGAGTACATGCATTATCTCACTTGATCTACACCCTAAGCCTTTCAGCCAGTGCACTATAATATTGTGTCAGTCGGCTCTTACTAGATAAACAGACCTAAGGTAAGACAGTGGCTACCCACAGACTCAGGTGTAGAGAATATGAAAGGTCTTTGCTCACTGGAGAGCTGAAGGATACAGTGGGGAGTCTGGAGCTCCGTGTAGTGTCTTGTGCAGGTGTGTATCAGGGACTGAAAGGTCTGTGCTGGAAGCCTGGAGACAGCATTCAAGGTAAAGGTGACTGTCCCTTTGATACCCTTCTGGCAGAAACTTGCTAAACCTATTTAGTGGGGTGTTTCTTAATCAAGTTGACACAATCAGTTTACTATCTTAAATACTGTCTTGTGACTGGTGTGTTTCTCTTTGAAAAGGAGTATTGTTTTTATTTTGCAAAATAATCTATATACTTTTATTTTTTTCAGGTTTTTAGGAGAGTCTCACTTTGTAGTTCAGGCGGGCCTTGAACTCACTATGTAGCTCAAGCCAGCCTTGAACTCTCGGCAATCCTCTTGCCTCTGCCTCCCGAGGGCTGGGATTAGAGGTGTGAACCACCATGTCCAGTGTTGTATGTGTTGCTGGGGACTGAACTTAGGACCTTGTGCTTGCCAGGCAGATGCCGGAACCAATGAGCTAGATCTCTGGCCCCAAATAATCTGTATACATATTTTCTCTTTTAAAACTCAGCTGGCACATAGCTGCAAAGCTAGGTTGAAATTAAATGAAGGCTTTTTAGACAGAAACTGGTTACAGAGAGCTATGATGGCCGAAATAGGATAAGTTTCCAGAATGTGAAATGCAGTAAGATGAAAATATATTCTTGAATGGTACTGGTAACAAGCTAACCTTCATTTGTGCTTTTAGAAAACTTGGAGAACTGAGCACTCAACCACATTTAATAAATACTTACATGTGAATAGAATGTTGCCAGTATATTATTATCCCCCCATCTTTCTGAAATCATTGTGAATAGTTTTTGTTTTAGTAAGAAAGATTTTCCCAATTTGAGTTTCAGTAAAACCTTGCTAGTTGGGAAGGCTGAGATAAATTAGTGAAAAATTAAATTCTAAGATACGTTGGCCAAAAAAATTTTTTAGAGGCCTGATAAAATTAAGCTAAGGCTTCTAAACCTTTTCTTTCCTATCCTGAAGATTAAACCCAGGATCTTTGTACTGAGCTGTATCCCTAGCCCTTGAGATTTTTTTTTTTTAAGATTTTGTGACAAGGAGCCCTTTTTATTTTGAGATAAGGTCTTAATAAATTCCTCAGGCTGAACTTGAACTAGCAATCCTCCTGCCTCAGCCTCCCAGGGTGCTGGCTTTACAGGTGTGTGCCACCATGTCCAAGTAGACTTTTTAAATTATTCGAAATGTGGAACCAAACTCCCTAGACGTTCTCTTGTGGCAAAGATGTAGTTGGTAAGGTTATGGAGTCATAACTGCAAGAAAGTTAATTTGTTTCATGGAAAGAAACGAACCCAACCATTGATTCAGCTGTACCAAAGTTCATTTGGCCATTTCGTAAGAAATCTGAAGAGTGAAAGTTGTCAGGAGGCAAGAGAGCGTCCGAAGAGGGTAACGGAACCAGAAGGGAGACGTTAGCTACCTCTTCAGTTTTTCTGTCAGGAAAACATGCTGGAAGAGCTAGGCCTTGCTCAGCACTGTGCGTCCAGTCAGGAAACGGCCGCGCGGGATGGCGGAGGGCAGACAGTGGTGCCTGCGTGTGTAGGAGACTGATTCAGAGAGTGACAGGAGTGACACACAGCAGGCTCTGACAGAAGACAGTGGCCAGGGACGAGTGTGAGGCAAGAGGAGCCGACTGGTGCCCCTGTCGGACACCCCCAACCCGAACGCGGCACAGTGCACAAGCCCGCGTGGAGTATGGTGCTTGGAAAGCTTCAGACTTTGGAGTGTTTCAGAAGGGTGCGCAGCTGCTAAAATATATGTAAATATCTGAAAAACTGGTCCTAAACATTTCACATACTCAGCCTGTAACAACGGGGGTGCTGGTAGGACTGGACTTCCTCATTCATCCACAGCTGGCAGGAGGAAGAGCCCTGAATTTGTGAAGAAATGGCACATTCCCCGGTGGCCCTGGAGGATACTATTATGCCATACTCCAGTACACCCCACTTAGACGTTAAGAATGGGGGTTTTGTTCATGGTACGTTGTGGGACGAGCCGTTTGTCAGTTCGGTCGGAGTCTCTCCCCACGACACTGATGTTGTTGATGACGCTGAATTGCCAGAGGAATACTATAGTATTTATTGTCTTACCATCCAGTCCTGAAGGTGGCCAGGGAAGGGTATACAGTACTGTCTCCTTGAAATGGAAATAATTAGTTTTAAAATTCTTTTAACATTTCTAGTATGCAGAAAACTCTCATTCTCCAGATTGTTTTTTCTCTAACAAGTGGCATTAACTGCTCACAGCCAGAGTAACTTCCAGAAGATACCAGGATTGCTTTAATGCTAGCTGGCACTCCAGTCCTGCCATATAAACGGTGCTCATGCAGTCAGCAAGCTCCTCTAATCTTGCACCTTCCATCTGAGGTTTTTGTTGTGGAACATGGTTCCTGTGTATTCCAGTATCCGTCCTTACCTGTCCTGTGAAAGGGGTGATGATGGCTCTGTGGATAATGTAAAGAGAAGTGAAAAAAAA
>PVIC010014364.1:0-36700 GCA_004025085.1 Thryonomys swinderianus | reverse complement strand
CCAGTTCCAGGAACACAGCATCTATTTCATGAGAGTACATGCACTTGACCCACCAGAATGGTGATTATTCTCATGGCAGACACATGTTGAGTTCAAGGCTCTGACAACTAGAACTCATTGCCCATTTCTTGAAATACTGAGCAGGCACATGGACCAACTCTCACTTACCCATGTTTTGACACCAACACCACCTGTAATACATTGTACCCAAGGAAAGCTGGGTGCTGGCAGATTTCCCTATCTTGTGATCCTCCCCGTCTGCTGCTGGCACCCAAGGACTCACTCTCCTCACCTGTGGGCCCTATGGAGAGTGGGCTTCCCCATGCCTATCTCCTCAGAGGGCTACACAGTGCCAGCCTGCCCTTCCATCAGTGTCCTTCCTTGCACTTGTCCATGTAATGACATTGCCAAACCCCGACATGAGTTTAAACCATACTGGACAAGAAAAGACATTGACAGACAAAATGACTGCCCCCCTTTCTTCACCTATAACCACTTACCTGTCTCTCCTGCACTTCACATTGTGAAAGGCTGGGAACCAACACTAGCAGAGATCATATGCTGAGAGCATAGCAGCTATGGTCCCAAGAGTTCAAAAGCAGACATAGCTGGAGGTTATATTGTTTGATATTCTATGTTGGCACAATGAAATTCTATGTATCAGACTCAACACAACTAGGTCCATGAATCATGTCCTATTTTCCTGTACCTCTTGCTTAGATTGCTTTCATCCATGAAACACAGATTTTGAGACTCAGTAGAACCCAGAGGTCAAGGTGGGATGAAGGATGGTGCTGTGTCATGAATCATGGTGGAACTAGCATTAGACAAATTGCACTGGGAACCACAGAGGCAAGATTATCTGTGCTGTTTCAGTATAAACAGGCAAGGAAAACTAAGCCATTGTAAGTGGCAACAGCATTGCTCTCTCTTGCCCTTGATGGAAGATAGGAACTTTCCCAGGAATAGAACATTAGAAAACAAAGAACACAAAGAGCTAGTTCCTGAAATTAACAGTTCCTGGATTCTTTGAAGGTACAGGCTGGACAAAAATAAGTTCATATTTCTGCTCATTCTTCTATAACTTCTTCAGTATCTGACTGTGAATTGGTATGGACCCATAAATTGTTTAAAACATTTTGTAATTGAGTTTATTGGTACATTTAAGTACAGTATGATCATATTCCTCATTGAATGTTTGTACCTGTACATGATTTACCTTGATTCTTATTTTTCCCATTTCCCTGCCCTCCCTTCAACCCCTCTACACCCATATACATTTTTTTCTTTTTACCAACAAATGTTTTCTTTTCCTTCTTTGCTTCCCCTCTACCCCCAGGTCCCCTTCCACTTTGAACATTTTCTCCCTATTTCACAATACCTATTGTCAATTTTAGACCTCACTTACACTCTCAGTTTCTCACAGTAGAGAAATGACATGGTATTTACATACATGTGTCCTATTTATTTCATTTATGAGAAAGGCCTCAAGGTGCATCTATTTGGCTATAAATGTCTCATGTAATGCATTTGATAATCAAACTATTTACGGTATTAGATAATTTTCACAAATTTTTATCCGAAGTTCTACACCCTTAAGGGTATCCTGAAAGCATTTCAGTCCCAGATAACTACCACGTTAAAAAAAAATAAAAGCCAACAAATAGTTCACAGACCATTCCTCATGGCCCACAAAGGACAACTAGCACTGACCAGAAACTTCTCCTCAGTGTCTTTCCTTCTCTCGGTCCCCACCTTCCACGTATTGCAAAACTTTTCACGGAATAAACCTCCCCCAAAGCATCTCTCCTTCTTTCCCCAAAGTCCATCCAGAATTCACTTCCCCTCCCTAACTCCACTTGTTGTGTCTCTATGTAATTTGGTGGGACCTTCCTTCTTTGGCTGACCTGCAGCCCCCTCGATCCCATCTTCTGCATCCACCGCATCACTTGATTTTTATCTAAAAAGAGCCCTGAAAAGAAAAAGTCTCTGAACTCCCAAAACAGTCCTTTTGCTGGACCTCCAGGGAGGGGCTTCTTCTAAACATGCTCAGATCACAGAGTTCTATTCATCATGTTTGCCAGGCTGTTTCTAACTTTTCCCAAAAGGATGGAAGGTAAAATAAATATCACAAGACAAACTGTGATACTTGCACGAACAGTGTTCTCTAAAATAAAGATTTAAGTAATTTTAAAAACTGACACAAGAGTTTGTGTCAATGAGGAACTTGAGTTTATACAGCAAGTTGACACCAAAGGATGTATATAGTAGAGACACAATAATCAGGACATTAATTATTTAATTTATTATCAATTTCACCTTAATCTTTTGCAACCTGGGCTACTGCATATATAATTAAGCTATGGAGTTCAAATAAATGAGAACTCATGTCACAGGAGAAGCCCAATGCTATAAAGAATAAGGCAAGTACTTGTTCTTCATATCATCTCCCAGTAGTCACCATCATCATATAAACTGAGTGTACATCTGTGTAGGTGTGCATGTGTGTACATGCATTTGTATGTACAGTGTCTTGCTACTAATCCTGGAGAGTGGGGTACAAATCTTCAGAATGTAAGGAAATGAGTGCATGCATGTGCGTGTGTATAGAAGGTGTTTCTAACTACTAGACTGTTCAGTTTTTAGGGCAGTTCTGGGTTTGCAGAAGAGTTGAGCATTGCATCACTTACACTGGCTGTCCTCCTCCCTTATCCCCTTTGGCTCCCTTCATTTTAACAGTTCTCATTTTCACACTTTGCCTGTATGGTACACTTGGTACAACTGATGAACTTCTACCTTTAAAACCCATAGTTCATGATAAAATTCAAAACGCAGTTTATAGGAGAGTACACTTTTTGTGTTATACATGTCGGTGAGTTATTTTTTGTTTGAAGTACTTTTTTCCTACATTTTCAGCACTTAACAAATCCCTAAATTTTCATTAACATCCCATAAACACATTTATGAATAATAATATGAGTTACCCAATGATGTATAACTATCTCCAAACAAACACCACAACCCAGTCCGGCCCACGTCTACATCTCTGTGGAGCACTTATTCCACTCCAAGGTGGGCATACCATGGTGAGACCCTGGAGTCCAACAGAGGATGAGCCCCCAGGAAGTCATTAGAGGCTGGGACGACCCAGGGCACAAAGTAAGTGGCACGGCTCCCACCCTCCGCTGAAGCAGGACATTCTGGGTCACTCTGGGGCCACCTCTTGAGCCAACTCATGGTTTTCTGGGAGCTTTCTCTTGTAAGGAAACTGGCTCAGGTTCCCACTAGGATATCCTGGGTCCCAGGACTCCCAGAGGCCCCGTTTGGGGCCTACTGTCCATCCTATAGGGCTCAGGCCTGTGGCTCCCAGAGCCACCTCCTGTCACATCATTCTCTCTGTAGGAGGGAAGAATTAGCTGCCTGACTGCACTGACACCCTTTGTCCAGTAGTGCTGAGCTGGCCAGTTCATGTTCAGATTTATCTCAGTCATGAACTTCCTAAGCTGCAAGGCCTGGCAGGAGGGACAGGAACCCTAGGAGACTGTTCCCCTTGGGTGAGTGTCCTGTGGCTCCATCACAAAGCACCACAACCTAGCTGGCTGAAAATAAGAATTTATGTTGTCAAGATCAGAAGCTCCAAATCAAGGTGCAACCCTCCAAAGGACCTAAAGATGAATTTCTTCCTGCCTGTCCTAGGAGCTCCTGCACCTAGAGATATAGCACTTCAATCCTGGCTGGTTTTGAGATGTGGTCTTCTTTCTTTTTTCTTCTAAAAATGCCAGTCATTTGACTGAGGTCCCGTCTGATCCAGCATAACTTCATTTCAACTGATTACTGTGCAAAGACCCTATTTCCACAATAGTCATACAGCTACCAAGAATTGAGACTTGGACAGCTCTTTTGGGAAGAAGGGAAGCGGACTCAATTTAACCCATAACATCTACAGTCCCACAGTTGGCTCCCAAATGGTTTCTCCCAGCACAGAACTGCATGGAAACAAAACAGAAACCACTCATTTCCTGACCCTTTGGCTGCTTAGTGTGACAATGGGGTCCCAGAGCTCAGCAAATGTCACAAGTCACAGGTAAAGGTGGAAAGAAGGAAAAGGAAGAAAGTGGAGCTGTTCTGGGAGCTGCAGCCTGCAAGACAGTCTTGGATGTGATCCCTTCCCTGTCCAGGCTTGACCTAGATGAGGCTTTTCACCCTCAGTAATTCAAACATTGTCTCTCATACATTCGCCCTCAAACCCACTTACTAAGTATCTACCCAGCTCTAGATTTTGTAAAAAAAACTGCCCAAATCAAAAGTTCACATTTCAGTAAAAAAGGCACCAGTATCACATAAATACATAAGTGGAAAGGAGAGAAGGTAACTACTATAGAACATGAGTAAATCATGGAAGTCCACAGGAAAAGTGATGGAGGCCGTCCTTCCAGAGTTTGGCTCCTAGCAGAGGGTTACCAGAGATTTAAGGATGGCAGGAGGGCCAGGCAAAGCAAGGGGAGATTCACCTGGGGAAAAGGAACGACTTGTATGTGGCCAGGTGCTGACAGTTTTGGTGTGACAGTTAGAAATGGAGGAGGAAAAAGGAGTGTTCCTGAAGGACGAGAGGTAGGGGGATTTCCAGTGTGGAGCAAATCAGAAGTGCAGAAGAGGACACAGAGGCATACTGCAGGGGGCCAAGCCAGAGGGGCAGGACACATGTGTGGTTCCCTAGCCCCAGGCTTTGCCATCGTCCCTATGCCACAGGGATGAGCTCAAGTCTCCCAGCTGGGCTTGGAGTCACCACGTGGGAGAAAAGTGAGGTTTTGCAATTGACATGAGAGGAAGTTGAAATGGTACTTCAGGGAGAAAAGGGAGAGGAGCCAGAGGCAGAGCCCATGGATGTAGTTAGACATCAGGACTCCCTGGGTGCTCTTGGAACATGGAATCCGTATAACCCCCTGGCTCCCAATAGCTCTAGTTTCAAATCTAACACAGTGGTAGGCAGATCTCTGACCTCGCTGGGCTTCAGTTTCCTGGTGTTTGGATCAGGGATAACACCATCCCCACCACCTGGGCTGCTGAGGACCGAGTGAAGGACACCTCCACCAGTGTTGTCAGCACTGACAGTGCCCAGAGCAAAGAAAGGCAGAGTGGCTGTGGGTAGAACAGAGGTCCACAGCCCTTCTGTCTTCCCCAGAACTTGTTGTAAGAGGCTTTGTTCTCCAGGAAAGGCATTATTCAGCAGCTTACAAAATCTGGAGATATGAGACACCATCCCTGCCTGGACAGGTCAGTCAGTGATGCTGACTCAGTGATGGAACCACTGGGAAGATCAGGGTGAAGTAACAGAAACCCCACTGCAAGAATGAGAAAGGGTCATGCTCCCGTCTTTGGAAACCGTCCTTTCCATCTGGCCTACCTGGGACCTGAGTATTTATTTCTAGGATGTAAAAGGCGGTCAGACCAGTATCTGTCCCCTCATATCCTGTTTTCTACCCTCAGTGAGCTGAGTTCTGCCGCCAAGCTGTCTCGTTCTGCATCTCGGCTGTCACCATCCCTGCCCTTCCCAGCACCCTGTCTGAAGGCTGCAGGCAGCACTCACATTGTCTTCCTGACAGACGCTTGGATAACAAGCAAACAGGACCTCCTGAGACTGATTGCCCCTGACAATGTTCACTCCAGCAGCCTGTGAACAAATCTTTCTTGCTTACTGGTTTGTCAGTGGCAGTGTGTGGGGGACACTGAGACAATACTACCTCACTGCCACAAGTCTGCCTAACTTTCCAGCTTGAAGCATTTGTTCCCTCAGGTGGACATGGTTAGCATGGGCTGAGTTCACAGCCATCACCATTATGCTTCCCAGAAAGCTGGTGAAAGGCTACCAGCCCCATCACATTCAGAAATGTCCATTTGTGGACAAGCACCGCAACCATGCACAGCAATGTGAGCCAGCCACCCCTTCTCTCTTAAGAGTCTTAGAAATTACAAATGAAAAGAACCTTAGAGGCGATACAGTGACATGCTCTCATTTTAGTAAGAAATGATTCTAAGAGGTCCTGTGACAGGAAAATGACACTAACAACAGTCTTTTTCTCCAAGTCAGTCCTTTCCCACTCCATAGCCAGCCATTTTCTGCCCACCTCATGGATAGCCTTGCTGTGACCAGTCTTTTGCGAAAACTCCAGGGGCCATGCAAGAATAGTAAGCCTTGGCCCATCAGCTACTCTTGTTTGGAGACCTGGGTTCCAGCCTTGGCTCTGCGGACCTTCTGTGATTCTGTGCCCTACCTGACAAACTCACTGGATGCCTACCAAGTCCTCACCACCCTGCACGGACATTTCCAGGGGCAATGTGTCCAAGTCTTTCCTGCACATAAGAGCCTTTCTAGCAACCTAAGCAGTCTCAACATTGGTCCCACTGATGTCTGTGTGGTCCAAACATTTGTGGGGACCAGCCTGCATGTTGCAGGATGCTTCTGGCAGTCCTAGATTCTACCCGCTACATGCTGGTAGCATCCGCTCTGCCCTACTCTAGGTGTGGCAATTAAAATGCCTCCAGCCATCACCTAGTGTCACCCAGTAGGGGGCAATCCTCTGGCTAATCCCTGGTTAAAAACTACTTACAAATGTGGATCAGAGGACAGGACAGATAGATTTTCTGTAATAGCTTCCTCTGGTGCCATTCCCAGGCCACCTTTCTCTGTACAGGATCTGAGTCTACCTCATCTTGGGTCACCTGATGATCTTTAATTGGTATCCAGTGTTGCCTCCAGACTGGAGATTCCTGGTCCTAAACAAAAGTAAGAAACCCTGGATGGTGCTCAGAAAAATAAAGTGATTCCTTGCTCTCCTTCATAAAAGCATCTTTCTGATTTGAGTATACACAATGAATTTTTTCTATTTTGTTCTTTTGTGTCACCAAAAGCAAGTTAGCTGAAACATGAAGTATGTACTAGGGTCTCCTTGGAATAATTTCTAAGACATTTTTCTATTTTTAAATGTTATTTTTCAAACATGATTACTTTAAGAGTGAAAGGTGGAAAAAGTAAACAAAATAATACTTACCTATGACTGACTACAAATGCTACTCATTGGTGTCACTGTTTTCACTTCTTTTCCAGCTTAATCAAGAGAGGCAATTCTCTAGAGCACAAGAAGAGCAGACTACATCTAATGAGACACAACCAGGATAGGGACGGCTTACAATTTCGCTTCTTGCCGTCCATCCAGTTGAAACTTTAAGACACCACTGAATGAAGAACTCTCAAGTCAACAGTGAGGAGCAAATCAAGATTTCCATTAAAAGAAAGAAAAGAAAAACCAGCATGTTCCCAGGCTTTTATTCATTTGTATACCTGTAAGAAGCAGCTGCAACTTTGCATACGAGTGATTTCTTTTTACATAAATAAAATGTTTTTGCCATTTTTAGTCACTGAAGCATTAAAAAATAAATAAATAAAATGGAAGCTGTTGAAAAGGCTTGCTTAAGAAAATAACTTTGTTGCTTCCTGAATGACTTGCTCTTGGTTCTTTACAAAGTTTGTCATACATTCCATTCTTGGTTCAATTTACTTTTACCCCCATAGACCTCTGGGCTTTAAATTGCTCCTCTGATTTTTAAGGCAAAGATTCCTTTCTCCTAAAGATGTACTGCTGCCTGAGATAAATGATATTCCGGGATTCTGAAAGTCCTTTTAGGCCTGGTGCTTGGAAATCTAAACGTGAAAATGGAACATCAGAGCAAAAGGTTTCAGCAAGGCGCTGCCTCAGAAGATTGGTCACCTTAGAGATGAGCCACAGGTCACAAAAACGTGCAAAGAATCTATGATTCAGCCTCTCACTAAACTCAGGCTCTGTGTGGACTGTTCAGTTGGCTTAAGAAGGTCCATCCAAGAAAGTCTTTTTTTTGTATTCTTTCTCCCTGGCTCAATAGCAAGTATTGTTTCATTCTCTCTTTTTTACTCTGAAGTGGAAAATATTAAGACTTCATTTGCTAAGTTAAGAAGCCCTGGCTAAGTAGTTCAGGACCCTCTAACTTGTCCTGTAGTCTGGCCTACACACTTGTGTTCAACCAGGTGCCCCCTAGGTAGCCACATTAGTGATTAGCAAAAGGTAATAAGAAACTGGATATTCCTGGCCCCAAAGAAAAGTAAAAAACCCTGGACAGTGCTCAGAAAAACAAAGTGATTCCTTGCCCTTCTTTGTAAAAGCATTTTTCCAATCTGAGTATCTGCAATGGATTCTTTCTATTTTGTTCTTTTGTGTCACCAATAATAATCATCCCACACCTAGTGGTTTAGAGCAATTTGTTCTGCACACTGTTGACCTATTGTTTCACCCCTCATGGTGCTGCACATTGATGGGGAGCCTGCAGACCCCAGTTAAATGATGTGGGCTGGCTTCATGCACATTTCTTGTGGTTGACTCATTGCTAGGGAGGATGACCAGATGAGTATGACTTGGCCAGTTTTCCACATCCATCTAGCTAGCTGGGGTCCACTCATGAGGTAGCAGCTACAGGTTCCAGAAAACCAAGAGAATCAGCACTAGTGCATAAGCATTTCCCAAGCATCTGCTTATTTCATGGTGAAAAGAAGCCCTGAGAGCAGTCGGATGAGAGTCAGTAGGAGAATTCACTACCAAGGACTGCACTGAACACAGGTGGTTTTAATAATTTATCACATTTACTGGTCAAATACAGTTGGTCTTCACTTGCAAATTCCAAATTTTCAATTTGCCAACTTGGTAATTTAGTTATCACACCAGCTCTCCTAGCACTCTAGCCAACACTCCCAGCCATGCAGAAAAACGGGAAACGGAGTTGCCAGTGTGTCCCCACCTAACAATGTTCTGCCTTTTGGTTCTGCTATCACAAACCAGTGTCCTTCCTGCAGTCTACTTTGTGCTATGGCCTTTGTATTTTCACCCTGTTTGTTGGTGATTCTGCTATTTAAAATGTCCTAATGTCTGCAGTGCTGCTTCTATGTCCAGTGCACAGGAGGACATGATGTGCCTTCTGTAGAAAATGTGGGAGCTTTGTTCAAGTTATTCTGCTGTAAGCATACAGCCCAATGGGAACAAATCAACAATACAGATTAAATATGTGGTCTTCCAGCAGAGACACACATTGTTATGGCTTAGATCTAAATGTTGCCCAAAGTCTCCTGTGTGAAAAGTGACTGGATCATGGCATGCTGTACACATTAGTGGATTCACCCATGGAGAAGCTCATGGCTGAGTGTTTTGTTAGGAGCTGGGGCCTGGCTGGAGGTGGTAATGGGAGGAGTGATCTGGACAGGAGTATTCCTGTCCCTGGCTCCTCCCTTTGCTCTCAGCTCTTCCCCACCATGACTTTCTGCTGTGCCACTTCTGCCTTGGAGCCAATCAATGATGAACTGAATCCTTGAAAATTATGGATCAAAATAAACCTCATCTCCTTGAAGTTGTAGCTATTGGATATTGTGTCTAGTAATTAGGAAAGATAAACAAAAAGCAACGTTATATGTAGATCTTTTGGCCTAAGTATTATGACTGGGCCTGTCTTGGGGGGGGGGACATACTTGTATTACCCCCAGGAGTGCAGCTTCAGGATTCCCAATTCAGTGTCTATGATGACAATGGAGAACGTTACCACTGACTAGTGGCACTGGCAGTGTCTACTGAGTGCTGTCTTTATGCCCAGGAATACAGCTGGAACTTGGTGTTTGTTGAGCTTCCTGCTTTTCTGCTTTCAAGGATTACAAAGCTGAGTGGGGAAGGCAGGCATGACTGAACACATGAGTTACTAACACAGAATGAGGGCAGAGTTTCTGGCAGGTCAGAGTAGCTTCCTTAGAGATGTAAAGCAGAGAAGGGGACCTATGGGATGAACCTGAGAGTGACAGCTCAACATCCAGGCAAAAGCTCCAACCTTGAGAACACTGGGGAGCTCTCAGGAACCAGTGCATGAGGGAAGCCACAGTAGACAGAGAAAGGCAGCAAGAGAAGTTTCGGACTTCCCCAAGGGGTACTGTACATGGAAAGGCGGGTCAGAAGTGCCCTAGTCAGCACAAGGGGACCAGTGTCTGAACCCCTCCATCAGTCAGTCATAACCTTAGATAAGGCCACTCCTTTCCTTTGAACACTACCCAGGGAAAGACAGCTCTCAGTTGGAATAAAGCAATGATTCTCCATGGCCCTAAAGGAAATAAGAGCTAAAGGACAAGAAGCTATGACCAAGAGAGGGAAGAACATGTGCAAAGCCCCTGTGGCAGGAAGAAACCTGAGTCAGGTGAACAAGGTACATAAGACCTAAGCAGGGCTGGTGCATGGAAAGCAATTACAGGATGGAATAAGCTATGGCTGAACAGTAGGTCAGGCTGCATGGGCCTTTCTTCATTCTAAAAGCAATGGATGGAGTCAGAGGATCTTAGAAGGTAATGTCAGCAATACATGACACTGACATCACTTTAGGGAGGAGGGAAGGGGATATCATGGAGGTTTTCAGTGCTGGGTTTGCTTGGGTAAAAGAATGAAGCTTCTCTGGGCAGAAAGGAGGCCAGGTCTGGAGACTGGCAAGAGAAGAGTCATGAGCATTTGGCTGCATTGTGCCCTGTGCACTCAGAGGAGATCCATGCATGCAGCTCTAAGATTTCCATTAGGAGGCACAACATAGAGACAATGATGGGTCTCTGGTGGAGATGAGATTGTCCAGGGAACAGAGAAGAAAAGAAGACCCAAGACTAAGAAACAGGAGCAGCTCACACCCAGTACACAGATGAGAGGGCACAGAGGCTACCCAGGACCCCAAGAAGAGCCAGACACATGGGAGGAAATGGAGGAGGGAGCATGAGATCCCAAAGGAAGACAACATCAAAAGAGAGCGGCAGCGTCAGGCGCTGAAGGCTCAGGACAGAAAGCTTACCTCTGGACTCATCCCATACAGCAGAGCAGAGGTCCCAAATGTGAGAAAATAAATAGTGAAGCAGGATGATTTTTTTTTTTGCATGTAAGGAAAGGTAATGGTGGGTTTTATAAAGATGGGCAGCAGGATGTTGCTGGATACATTGTTCCCTCACTCTTTTGTACTTAGCTCCTGGGAGGAAAGTCTACAAGAATCCTTACCACTTAGAGAAATGATTGTGTACGTTTTAAAGCCAAGGAAACACTCTGTCTTTGATTAACTTGGGAATAGTCAGCTCTCTGTTGCTAGAAAGAAGAACAAAAGCTTGGAGGGAAACAAAATATATGGAAATTAAGCAAGACTGAGATACTGTCTGAAACCTAAATTTTACAAAGTAGAACACCAATCTCAGTGAGTTTTCAGTGGGCCATACTTTCTTTCTTTTCTTTCTTTTTTGCTTGCTTGCTTTTCTTTCTTTCTTTCTTTTCTTTCTTTCTTCCCTTCTTTCTTTTCTTCCTTACTTTCTCTTTCTCTTCCTTTCTTTCTTTCTTCCTTCCATCCTTCCTTCCTTCCTTTCTTTCTTTCCTTCTTTCTTTCAAATCAACACAAACACTTAGGAGATGATGATGCCAATCTGTATGGAGATTCATGAAAACAGTCCTATTCTTTGAGCAGGGATCCTGGAGACCAGGTTGTTGGGAACTGGGTCACCCAGCAGGAATTATATTTATAGCTCTTTCCCATCAGAAGCATTATTGCCTGAACCCCTCCTCCAATCAGATCGGTAGTAACTTTGGGTTTTCACAGCACAAACCCTACTGTGAACTGTTCACAGGTGGACCTAGGTGTGTGCTCCCACTAAGGATCTAAGGCCTAGTGATCTGCAGCAAAGCTGAGGCAATGATGCTAGAGCTGGGGAATATAATTTATAAGTATATATTCTAATACTAAAAAAAAAAAAAAAACACCTCCCAATGCCCAACTCCAGTCCATGGAAAAAGTGTCTTCCATGATACTGGTCCATGGTGCCAAAAAGATCAGAGACCACTGGCTTAAGGTAGTATATCTACATCTATGATTCTTACCCAAGGATATAATTCAAGAAAAAAGAAAAACTTACATGTATCCATGTATTCAAGGTAGTTTTTCACTAAAACCTAATCTTTGGAAACAACACAAATGTTCAATATTGGGGGCAATTTTAATAAATATGTATAAAGCAACAGGATGTAACACTGAGGAATCATTAAAATGACTCTATAGTATCAGGCAGAAAAATGTGGAAATGCAAATTTAAAAAGAGTGAGTTTAATCTATATGATTTATTTATGAATATGGGGATAAATATTAAACACTGAGTTACATAGAGTTATCATAGATTTTCAATATTCAGTGTCATTAACATTTTTGTTTTGCTCATTTTTTTGAAATACACAAGTGTGGTTTCTAGTTGGAGAAAAGGGCTAAAGGAAGAAAATTGTCTCTGACAGGGACTTTATGGAAAAACTGAGGAGAAATAGGGTCGTGCTCAGCGTGAGGTTATGCATTGGTTCTACACTAAAGTGCTCAAGGTGAAGTAAATGAAAATTCTTTACTATTTTAAATTCAGTACTGACTGACTGACTGATAAGAGAAAATGAAGCCTCCAATTTTCTAAGTTTGGAGTTTTTCAAATTCTTCTGTCTTTCACATCACCTCTGGAGAAAAAAATCACTTCGTATTAGCAGAGAACCTTCATCATTTGGCAGATAGAGCCTACAATTATACCTGGAGGTTTGGAAGTCCAGCTCCAGAGACCAATATGGAAGGCCACAAGTTGTGTTTTGACTGATGGGGCAGCATGAGACCTAGAAGAGTTCAGCAGATTCCTGAGTAGTTTATTATCCTGCCATGGGAACCAGGGACCCACAGGACCAGACCCATCTGGAAGGACTTCTTTCACCTCTGCTGCTCCCTGCTCCCTCCTGAAGAAGAAGAAGCTACTTTGAAGAAGGCTCCTTGGCAGGAGTCTGGCCTTCACATCCATTAGTACTGGGGACAAGAGCCAGTTAGCTGGAGAGAGATGGAGCACCTGGATTCCCAGCAGCCACACAGCACGTACCCACCAGTATTGAGAGGTCTCCTCCCCTGCCTCCCCACTTCCAGGGCTGTCTTCTGCTGTAGCTCCTTTCCAAGAGGGCCAGACAAGGATACTGCATCTCAGCTCTGGACATATAAGAAGGAAAATGCCTTTTCTGCTCAGAGAAGGACAGGTATTGCTGTCAGTGAGGCCCTGGGAAGAGAAAAGCTCACCATGCTGTCATGACCAGACTGCCTTCTTCAGATCCCAGGTACCTCCCTCCCACAAAGATACCTCAGCTGGAAGCTGATACTTGTAACTAACAAGGGATACTTGTAACACCTACAAGGGATAAAGAAAGAAACACAGCCCTGTGAATGTTCTGTGAATGTCCCCTGCCTCCTCAAACCACTGCTCCGAAATTGGATTTACTGATACAAAGATTATTATATCTACAACAAAAATAATGAAGCACTCTAAAGAATTATGACTTTTAAAGACTGGGCACATACTTGAAGGATCCACAGGCATTCAAGGAGACCAGGGGGTAAACCAATTATTTTCAGAGCTTCTGTAAATTACTTACTTTTCTTCCCAAACTTTTTTTTTTTTTTTTTTTTTTTTTTGCTTTTTGAGACAGGGTCTCGCGTTGTAGTTCAGGCTGGCCCTGAGCTCACTATGGTGCCCAGGCAAGCCGCTGCAAACTCAGCAATCCTCCTGTCTCTGCCTCCCGAGTGCTGTCTTCTCAAACTTTTAAGCCACATTCCTCCCCCAACTAAGAACCCTTTTCCCAACACTGGGCAGCAAATATCAGCATCCTAAATCATAGCCACAGACCAGCCAAGAGAAGTAAAATCCCCTTTGCCAAAGTCTAAGTCTTGTTAAATTAATTCTTCCTTGACAGTAGAGGAAGGTCTAGCCAAGGAACTGGCTCCTTAAACATTTTAATTTAATTCAACTAGGATTTATTGAGCAACTGCTATCAAGGCCCAAACACCAAGAGCTGAATATTTTGGGGGGGGTTCATTTTCATGCATTTGGCTAGGAAAGATATAGCCAACGTAAGACCCCCCCCCCAAAAAAAGCATGTTGGCATTATGCAGGCATTTCTCTCTTGTTGCTAGTGTCCCACCATGCTCCTAAAATGTCTCTTTCATGCTTCGGGTCACAGATTTCTGTCTCCCAACAGCTTCACCTCTCACAGGTGACTCCATCTTTTCTCAGTTAAGACTCCCCAGTATCTTGATTTGTCCAGACCTCAAACCACTCTTTCTTGGGCCCTGCCTCACTCAGCCTAAAATCTGGCAACTACTCCACACAGACTTCTACTCTACTGGGATTCCACTCTCTCCACCTCCCTCCCCCATAAAATCAGGCACAGACTGTGGGTAGTGCAGGTCTCTGGACTATGGAGAATTTCCCAAACAAGAATCACAAGACTCTTGTTCTCTTCTAACCAGATAGAAACATACCACAAATTATGATACAATGAAAGAAGAATCCATAAAAGGCCAACATACAGCAGAGGTCAGGGCATGAGTGCTACTCTCAGACTGCTGAAATGGCCGGCCATCTCACCCTGAGTGTGTGAGCTCCAGGGTCCTGTTTATCCCTCTGAACTTCATCTGCCTCTCTGTGAGGTGGATCATGTCTCCATTGGAGGGCTTCATGAAGACAAAATGATATATTATACTTTTTTACTATGTGCCTAGTATGCAGTCATCCCACAAACAATGTTAGTGGTTAGTGTTAGACCCATAGCAATTATAAGTGTGTGTTGTTGCCAAAGCCACCTTCAAATATTCATAGGATCTTAGAAAGCCCTTGCTATTTAGTGTAGCTCCCTCTATATCTCCCACTTTGACTTGATACATGGAGTTTGTATCATTGCTTTCTCCAGCTTTTCAGCCTCTAATCAAGGATACTTAGTGCTATAGTCTAGATCCAAGACATCCCCCACAAAGTCTCACATGTTCAGAGCTGAGACATTTAGAAGGCGATTGGATCATGGAGTGCTGTACTCATCAGTGGATCAGTCTGTTGATGAGTTTAAGGCTAAATATGCTATTAAGAGATGGATATGATTGGAATTGGGTCATTGGGGCCATGATCTGGAAGGGGTATTCTTGTCCTCAGCTTCCTTCTCTTTCTCTTCTTCCTGGCTGCAATGGCTTGAGCTCCTTGCAGCCAGCCAACCATGGACTAAACCCACTGGAAACTGTGATTCTAGTTAACATTCCTCCTATAAGTTGTAGATGTAGGGTATATTGTCCCGGCAAAAGGAAAATGACTAACACACTTAGTAAGACAGCATGTTCCACACTTGAGGTTGGAGAAGTTCCATCCCAGTCCCACCTGAATACTTATCAAAAAGATAAGTACCTTTAGGTAATGGCCAAAAACACAGAATAAATTATCAAATAACTACCATTTGTGTGGCACAGTGAAATGCCAGAGGAACACAGACACTTGAATGAAGGGAATGAATGCAAAGGATCTACACTAAGAGACACAGTAAGAAAATTCTTCAGGCTGAAGAAAAAAACACTTAGAAACCTGGATCTTCCTGAAGAAATACAGATCCCTCAGATGAGCAGTGTCTGGAAACTGCAATAGGTCATTTTTCCATTCTATTGGCTTTTGAATGCACATGACTAGTTCAAGCAAGGAGTGGAAACTCTGCCTGAAAAGGTATATATAGAAAATATCTTAAGCTTCACGAGTCACATGGTCTCTCTTGCAGGTACTTCCTTCTGCTGCCACCACGTGAAAGCAACCACAGGCAAAGTGTGAGCCTGAAGTGTGTTTGAACTACAAAAGCACACTGCCAACAAAAGCAGGTGATGGGCCAGATGTAGCCTGCAAAGTTTTGCAATCTCTAATTTAATACAAGCACTCTAAAATTATATATAAAGTTGTGAAACTTGCACAGATACAGAACAAAAAACTACTATGGGATAAAGGATATGTGGGAGTTGAGGGGCTCACACAGTGGAAGTTTGTACCTTCCACTAGAAGTGGAACTTTACTGACTAGAAGTGGACTGAGCATAGAAATACATGTTCAAGTACCTAGAGAAACCACTGAAAATGGATGTGGTCCAACAGATCACAGTATGGAATTCTCATATGTATATGCTAATCTAGTATATATTCAAATACCCCAAAGAAGGTAAGAAAGCAACAGAACAAAGGAGCAAAAATAAATAAGGGACAAGAGGCCAGGGAATTAGCTCAGTGGTACCATGCTTGTCTTACAAGTGCAAGGTCCTGAGTTCAATCTCTGGTACCAGAAATAATAAATAAATAAATAAATAAATAAATAAATAAATAAATAAATAAATAAATAAATAAGCAAGCCAGCAAACAAATACATAAATAAATAAATGGCAAACACAAAACAAACAGTAAACTAGAATACCTAAATCCAATCCTATCAATAATCACACTAAATAATAATGGAATAAACACTTTGACTGAAAAGACAGAGATTGTCAAAAAAAGATATTCTAAAAATCAAGATCCAAATATACACTGTCTACAAGAGACATGTTTTCAATATAAAGATACTCAGACATTGACATTAAATAGATGCTAACAGGTATACCCGGTGATCAGTAAGTATAAGAAAGCTGGTTTAACAATGGTGCTGTCAGAAGAAACAGAGCATTTACAGTGACAGAAAGCAGTATTTATGAATCAGTTAAAGGGAAAGGCTCATCAAGAGATATGTCGATCATAAATACATGTGTGCCCAACAACAGCTTCAAAGTGCACAGAGTAAAAACAAATAGAAAATCCTGCTTCCAGAAGCTGCTGCTCACTGCGGTCAGTGTTACCCATCTGTGCCTTCCATCTGGTGACCTTGACCAGAGCCAGTACTGCATCCACTTCACGTAGACCTGTAACCCAGCCCTGGACAAGTAGCATGTCACTCACGCAGGGTCAATGAGACTCAAGTTGGAGATTTAAAATGAATTTTTGCACCACAGAGAAAAATAACAGGGTATTCTTCTAGAGTAATGGAGAAACTAGAATAATGCTACCAGCAGCCACCCTGCCTGTAAAGAAAGGGATCAAGACAGAAAAAAACAGAGCCAGGAAAAGGCCCTTAACATCATCATTGAGATCACTTGATCCAGCCATGCCTAAAGTTATAGCCCCTGTATTTTTCTGCCACACTAGCTAATAAACTCCTTAATGGTTTAAGCTGATTTAGGTAGAAAACATCTGTCTTCTTCAAATCAGAAAGTCTCCATTAATGTATCACACTAACCTCCTTACAGACACATGGATCCAGTACTCTACTTTGTCCACAAGGATTGGTGGCTCCAATGAAAAACAATAATAACCTATATGGTGGATGCAAAGTGGGAACCATCCTGAGAATCACTGTCTCAGGTGTCCAGACTGCACCTGTCATAAGAAGTAGTCCTTGTCATCTAACCCTTCTGTAATCCCAGCACTCCGGGAGGCTAAGGAAAGAGATTCACAAGTTCAAACACAGCCTGAGCAACTTAGGGACTTGCAAAGATAGTACCTCAAAATAAAAAACAAAGAAAAGATAATGAGTGGAGCTCAGTGTGAAGACCCTGGATTTGGTCTCCAGTGTTGGCCAAGGATGGGAACACTGTTCCAAATGACAAGGAAGCAAATTAACTGAAGGAGTGGCTACCGCTTATTTGTGGTTTGTTCCCTGAAAGCTGGAGGGTGGGACAGAAAGTTCACCTTGTCTGGAGGGAGCAAATTGCATAGGAGAGAACAGAAGTGAGGGAACAGCAAGGACAGAGGAGGAACAGTCACTCTCACAAGCAGGTGACTGCTTCCTCTCTGCACCTGGACAGCAGAGAAGCATTCTTCATCAGATAGGGAGGGAGGCAGGGGGAAGAGGAGATACTGTTTGACAGCAAACATCCTTGAGGAAGCCTTGGACATGACTGGGACCACAGTTGGCCAGCTGGCCCAGCTCAGGTCCAGGGAGCATATGGGGAGGTGGTGAGATACACAAAGAGGGACACCTACTCTCTGGAACCCTGGGAAAGGCAGATGACATGAGAGGGAAGGGAAAAGGTGTGCATGTGGAGGGAGAAGGAGAAGGAAGAGAAAAGGAGGAGCAAAGAGGCAAGAAGAGTGAATGAGACACGAGCATGCAAGCCACTATCTCCCAAGGCCACGAACTCATGAACGCACATTCATTCCTGCAGGAAACACAAACTCCCTGAGGACTGCTCAACACCAGGCTGAACACAAGGAACACAAAGAGCACTGGATCACAGTCCCTCCTGCCATCCTCCCACTCAGATACCTTCTCACTTGAGATGTCCATCTCCCACTGGAACAAAGCCCCTCAGTGGGGAGGGTCCACAGCTTGGAATGGCTCCCAGAACGGCCTCTCTAGGCCTCAGCTTATTAAGAAGATTAGCACTTTAAAGGGACTGAAATCTCTAATGGGGCCTTGATGGTGACAATCTGAGCGCAGAGAACAGGATGTTCCAAAGAACAGGCTCTTCCCAAGTTACCAGGAAATGGAAACTTAAGCCTCATAATTACAAATTATGGCAGCATCTCATGGTCCCACTGCCTGCTTGCCTGTGACATGGGGCTTACAAAAGTCCCCAGGTGTGGGGTGACAAAGAGAGTCCGGACACGGCCCCAGCAACCCCTACAGTCTGCATGGGCATCCTTGGTGCTGTCTTCACCAAGACCAGTGCCAATCTCACCGCATGGCGTAAGTTATGGGGCTGCCCATGCTGCAGCCAAAGAAGCCCACACCCGCTACCTGCCAGCCCTGGAAAGCATCCCTGTGCCAGTTCCCTCCACTGGAAGGAATCCAGAGGTGGCACAGTCATCTGTGTGGCAGAGAGGGACTCCTGAAGCACTCATGGCCAGGGCTGTCAGGGCTCACATCCCCACCACTTCCTCACTGGGCCTTCGGGTGATAGTTGGCTTTGTGGGGTGTGTGGGAAAGGCTGACTGGTCAGGGGTAGCTCTAAGACCACCCAAAGTCATGCAGCCCACCTCCCAGTCTCTCCATCCTCATCCTCCCTCCACATGTACATTCCTCAATAGCTCCGTGTAGGCTATCCTTAAACAAGGCCAAAGGAAGTGGCTGGTATGTCCATCAACAGATGAACAAATAAAGGAAAGTGATGTTTTATATACAAAGGAGCTCTACTATACCATAAAGGATAAATTTCAGACATTTGTAAAGAAAATGAATACATCTTGAGACCATAATGTTTAGTGAAACAAATCAGACACACAAACTTAAATATTATGTGGTTTTTATCATACAAGAAACCCTAAGGTAAAAAGCAAAAGAAAGATAGACCATAGAAAACAGGCAGATAGGTCAGGCAAATGGGAAGTGGACTGCAATGGACAGAGAAGGGAGGGGAGGGAAAAGCAATGAGAAAGAACTGAGACATGTTGCATGCATGGACCAGCTCCCTACCAGGATGTAACAATAATGTTCTGCGAGTATGGACTAAAAAGAAGCAAAGGCTGGCAAGGTGAGTATCCTCCTCTGTCTAAGTTCAATGTCAGACTCCAACCCACAGGCTGCACCTTCTCATCTCATAGCAAGGTCTGAAGAAGCCTGGAGAGCAGTGCTATACCTGCTCCTGGGCACAGGGACCAACTGGTTAAAGATCCTGATTTCTGTCTGCAAAGAAAGAATCCAAATACCGAGGCTCTTCAATTACTTTGTGCAATTAAGTCCTGAGTGCTTGTTTGAACAATTAACCAAAATAATTATAAATGTATCTCTGTTACTACAATTGCATATTAACAAAGGCTGAGGGCCAATTAATCATTACTCCATCAATACCTAATTTGCATAAACCTATTCTCTTTAAAGACTCCGCATTTGGGATGACAGGACTCCCTCATCGATTATGGAAATGTCCCCATCAAACCTCCCCAGGCTGTCACAAAGAATAAAAGGGTTGTCTGTTGAGGGGTTGCTTAGCACCCTGCCCACCCTCCCTGGGACAGGAAGGGTCTAAGAACAAAGGGGAAGAGATAGTGTACAGCAGCTCTGCACTGGCCTGGGAGAGGACTGACAGGCCGGCCGATAGTGGCTAAAGGAAGCAAAGGACGTCGGCCTGAGGTCAGGAAGGGAGCACCTGGACCTGCGTTAGAGTCGTCCCATTCATTCTACCGGCAGGCCCAACGACAAATAGGGGAGAATGTTGAACAGCACTCTTTGAGGCCCTCAGTGAATTGGATCCGTCAGGTGGGTCCTAGGAGTCTTACTGAGGGGTCCTCAGAACCTGAGAGCGGAGGGACTTCAGTGCATGTGTTAATTTGGGTCACCTCTTGATGAAGGAGAGACGGAGAGGAGCCTGAGACAGGGGGAAGCAGGGCTAAGATATGGGCTTAACGGCTCAATGTGGCTCCTGCCAGCCCATCAGAACTGTCCTCAGCCAGGTACAAATGGTAGAGGCCTCCTTTCCCGCCTGATTCGCTCACTGTAGTGACTTTGCAGGCTGAGGACACTGCAGCTGAATGAGCCAGGAAGAAGCCAACTGTGCGTTGCCTTTATTTCCTGCAGCTTCCAGAAGGGGAGCTCTGGATGTGCATCACCAGGGAACATAGTCCAGCCCACAGGACCGCTGCCACCCAGGATCCCGGGATCTGTCAAGGGAGAGGATGTGGCTGTAGTGACACGGGGAAGGTCCTGGGGGATCAGGCCTCTTGGAGGAGGAGACAGAGATCTGATAAATCAACAGACTGTCATCTGGCAAAGAAGACAGAGCGATGGGGCTTCCAGCAGAAGGAGTGCTGAAGCTCAGGGGCAGAAGGGCCACTGGACAAAGAAGACAGACTGCTCAGGGCTGGAAGACTGTTCAGTGCAGATTTAGCCTGATCAGCAAGAGGGCCATTGGCAGATCCTCTGCACCTCCTCTTCTGCATCCTTCTCTTCCCTTTCTTCCAGATCTTTCCTCTCTTCTTCCTCTTCTCCCTTTTTCCTCATCTTTCTGTTCCTCTTCCTCCCCTCTTCCTCCTCTTCTTCCTTTCCCACTCTTCCTCCTCCTCTCCCACTCTACCTTTCCTCGGCAACCACCTTTCAGTTCAAACAGCCCCTCCATTTCTCAGGAGGAAAGTGAGGTGCAGTGAGGCAACTGTGGACACCTGCAGGTCCGCTGTGCCTGGCAGGGTCTTGACACATTCCATACATTCAACAACCTCACTTCCGGGTGTGAGAGCAGGCCGGGTTTCAAGGGTTGTAATGGGCAACACTGAGATGTTTTGAAGAAAACAAACCATGGCCATTCTATGGAGACACAAACTCCTTTTAAAGCCTTTGTGAGGGGACAGAACATTACAGGAGTAAAAGTGAAGTATTACTAGCTAGAAGATAATGATTACTAAAAAGTAGTGATAGATTAACTAGGGCCAGAGATTTAGCTCAGTGGTTCCACCTGACCTGCCTAGCAAGCACAAGATCCCTGGTTTGATCCTCAGTAACCACATACAACAATACCAGATGTGGTGGCTCGTGCCCATCAGCAATCAGTACCACATACCACAAATGTCAGTCTTGGTGGCTCATACCTATAATCCCAGCACTCAGGAGGCAGAGGCAGGAGGATTGCTGAGTCTGAGGCTTGCCTGAGCTACTTAGTGAGCTCAGGGCCAGCCTGAACTACAAAGCAAGACCCTGTCTCAAAAAGAAAAGAAAAGAAATTAACTAATGCAAAAAGGCAGGTGATTCAGAAATATATGCCTCGTTCACCATTCTCCTTTTTGGAAAGGGGAGGAGAAGAGGAATTCCCCGTGTTGCCAGCTAAATGCTGCAAGGTGGCTGCATGGGGACAGCAGTTTCTGTCCCCAGGAGGAGAGCTGTACTGGAGTAAAGCCTTATCCTAAGCAGGCTTGACACCTCAAACATGAGGATAAAAATAGAAGTCCCAGAAGGGTTCAGGGAAAATAAAATGAAAGGTGAGAGCCCCGGAGGCAATCCTGGATCTGCTAGAGAGGCAAAGTGAAGTGCAAGCTGCAGACCCCAAGGTCAAGGGCAGGAAGCTATACTGAAAGTGAGCGTTGAGGCAGGGCCAGCTTGACCTGGCCCCAGGATGGACAGAAGGGTATGAGACCCATGACAATAACAATTATAACAAGGACCAGGCTTTATTCTGGGCTCTCAGATACTTCAAGAAACTCTTACTCTTGCAAAATCACCAAACCTGTGGGACTCAGGAAAGCCAAAGGGAATATTTTACACAAAATACTATCCTAGCTTCCTCCTCAGGGAATAATTGAAAGCCAGGCACAGTGATGTGTACCTGTAATCCCAGCACTGCGACAGGCAGAACGTTCTCATCCTCTAAAAAACATGCTTGAATTATTCCTTGGGTGCATGGCCCAGCAAGATCACTCAAAAAGCCTAACTCCACACACCCACCTCTGGACAAGCACATGTAACACACCTGCTGTATGCGCACATGTCATTCAGCCCACTCATGCTTCTGTGGCATTCTGGGCATGTGACATAAGGAAACCAAAGAAGTTCCTCACTGGGGGACTTATGGGCCAGCTGGCAGAAATCACAACCTAACCTACCCACCCTGGACCTGGCTGTTCATAGGAAATGGCAGGGATTAAATCTGGAGTCCCAACCCAGGACCCCAGACCTACTGAGTCTGAAACTCAGGGAGGAGGGGACAGATCATTTAAAAGAGCAAGTCCTCCAGTTGATGGTACTGATCTGCTCAGCTTAGAAGAAGTTGGCATGTGTTTAGAGCGAACATATCACCCCAGTAAACATTTTGCTAGCTGAACACCTTCAGCTTTTAATATGCAAGTTTCCTAGGATGGAAATGTTTCCCAGAACACCAATTCCCACCTGGGTTTATGAAGAAAACCACCTATGCCCCCAATGCTCTGTGTGCTACATGTGGAAGAGAGTGTGCAAATAATCACATGATCTTCCAGACAAAACCAGTGGGACATCAGAAAGTCATGCACACAGTGTAAAGCTCAGGGCCAACAGAAGCTCTGGAGTCCAGGATGTGGTGGAGGCTCAGAACCATCTAGGCATCACCACCAGAGAAAAAGGTAGCTGGTCAACAGCACCTGCATAAACTGCATGCTGCTCCCCTAGGAACCACTGTAACCAATCCGCAATCTTACCACAGAGCTGTCACACACACAGCTATTTTACCTCCTCTTTGGAGATTGGTCCAAGATCTTGGTTTGATAGATAATGCCATTTAATTTTTCTATTTTTATTGGTGTCTATTTGCAGCATGAAATAATAATATTTGTTTGGGGAATTGGTACATGCATACAATATAACTTGACTCTTTTGTCCCTTCTCCCACCCTGTCTTTTGTCTTTTTACATCTCCTCACCCCTTCTTCAACTCTGGAAGTCTGCCTTCTTGTGTCTTCTGTTAGTTATTTAGTTCATTATATTTTAGGTTTCTTACATAAGTGAAGCCATTGTGCTGTGTAACTTTCTCTTCTGACTCATTTTACCTTTTTACATTAGCAGAGTGGGTCACTGGTTATTAAGTCCAAGCAGAGTGTCTGAGGGCTGGGAAAGGATTGTGATGACCAGAGACTATGGGACAGACCGACCAAGGGATCCTAGCCACACCACCCTGTTCACCACAGGGAAGGGAAACGCTACCTGTGCCAGCACGTGGAACCACCTTAGAACCCCAAGGACAGTGACACTGGGTCTCAGTGGGTACAGAGGTGATTTCAAGAACAAGGAAGCAAAAGCAGAAAGAAGATGCAACTTCAGGTGGAGTAAGAACTCTGAAAACAGCAGAGATGTTTCATGGAGCATGAATCCGAAGATCAAGTGTGGGTGGAAGGTGGGCAAGCCTGGAAAAGGGTCTGTTCATTCACATCAGAAGCCACTCACGTGTCAGGGGCACCGGTTATGCGTTGGCACTTGCAGGACACTGAAGATACTGAAGGGAAGGAAAAACTTAAGCCAAAAATTAGTAACTTTTTCTTCTCTACAATAGTTCAGAGTCTGGTGGAGGAGAAAGACATTCAACACACACACACATACACACAAATACACACACACACACACACACACAACTTTAAGTGTATATAACAGGGAAGAAACCTCAGCTGTTCCAAAGAGTCACAGTGATTTCTTTCCAGGAGGGTTTCTCTTTTACGCTGGAATCTGGAGGGAGGTCTCAGCTCACTCTCTTCCATGAGATACCACATTATCTGCACATGTTGAACAAGGTGTTGTTGGGTGTACACATGGGAAATAGTCTCTATCTGTTCAATCCCCCTAGGTTTTGAAGTCCATGAGGATAAAGGAGGTTGTTGAGAAGCCAAAAGAAGTGTCCTGAAGATGGGACAGGCAAAGAGGCAGGTGGGAGATCCCAGGTGAGGCCCCATGCGCACCTGAAGCTTCTCAGACCGGTGCTCTCTGTCTGCAACCAGGCAAGCCTTGCAGCAGACATGGATTTCAGGATAAGCAACAGTGACAGCAAGTGGCTGGTGATGCCATCTCTGGAAATGACTACCAGTCTACTTGGAGAGCAGCTCAGTGGGGCTTCCTTCCATCTACCCCACTTCCTTCGAGGCACCTTGGAAATGGGACCAAGTACTGGGTACTGCACACATCACCTCGCTCCCCTCTGAGGTCTGTCAAGCAGCGATGTCCAGCTTCTCCACATCCATCATGCCACAGTTACTTTGTGGGTGTCTGGAGAGTGGAGAGGGCTGTGACCCCATGAACAGGGTGGTGATTCTAAGGCTTACAGTGGCCAGCATGATCCACACAGTGAGCTCTGATCTGCAGGATTATCCTGACTGCAGCACAGAGAGGTCTGAGGACTGGCAGGGTGGTAGAGGCCAAGCCGGAGGGCTGAGAGACAAGCCAGGCACCAACTGCATCTCCATCTGCACTGAGGCCAGAGCCACTCACAGCCTGGCTGGTGGCATCACCCCCCCCCAACCTCACCCCCATCCCCACTCCCCACTTCTTAGTTCTGCAGTGCCAGAACTGCCTGGAGCAGACCCAGGAATCTGAGTTAGAATCACCTGTGAGCAGATTCCACAGCTCTCTCTCTCTCTCTCCACTGGAGACAGGCTGGACCAGGGCTGGTGACAGAGGAGATATTGACCAAAGTGGATTTAGAAAAAAAGGTACTAGAGGGGGCTCAGTAGACAATGGTGAATAACTGTGATAAACCATATTATAGAATGTTGAGGAATTATGAAGAATGAGATTATGCATAGGAATAAGCAAATATGCTTTTGATGTATTATTAAATAAAAAGGCAAAATACTGGGCAACATGTAATAATACCTCATTAAAATACACAGACTCATATGCCTCTGTACACACATGTCTGCATGGTTATATAAGGATAGGAAAAGCTACAGAATGCCACAGAACAAAATGTCAACAGTACTTCCTTAGTCAGAAGAGAGCAGAGGGTTAGGGGTGATCATGTTATTTTAACACATATTTTTCTCTCAAATATCATTTTTACATATGCTTTTATAACTTAGAATGACAGCAATGAGTCTTATAACCTACAGGAAGGTTCCTTGTGGACTCCCAGTGCAGTTGGGGGACTGGGGACTTCCACTAGATGAGGGACCCCAGGGGCCTCCACTGGGGCCTGAAATCAGGACGTTGCCCTCCACTTCTAGCTGCCCCAATTCCCAATCACTTCCACTCCTCAGGCCTCTGTCATGATGGTAAGACTAACATTACACCTCCTCACTGTCCTTTGTCACCAATTTAGATTGTTTTTGTCCCTGTTGGTCCCAGTTTTGGAATGACAATCCCAAACTCAGCTCATAGATCATGCTGCCCACTGAGCAGTAAAACACTGTCCTCTTACAAGGCCTTCTAGGCTGTCAACCACTTATAGCAAGACCTCCTTCTCGGGACCCCTCAGCAGGAGGCTACCAGGCCCTCATCAATGAGCTGTGTGGCCACAGTCCATGCTGTGACTTTTCTGAGAACTTTTTCTGAGGATGTGGCCACTTGATGGGGACACAGACCACTGCCAGGCCTTATGCCCTGTGCCCATCGGGCATGACAGAGTCCCTCAGAGGCACCTAGTGGGCCCCAGAGTGTCAGTGTCAGGAGCCTGGGGTGGACAGAGGGAGGAGACACAGGCCCTTGAGAGAAAGCAGCATTCTCTGCTCAAAAGACCCAACTGTGCTGATTCAAAAAAGAAAGAAAGAAAAAGAAAAACATTTTCAAAAACGCCTGTGGGTAAATCTGAGCTGCCCACAGCTCCCCAGGGGCATCTCGAACTTGCTGTCGAGCCATTTCTGTGGATTTCAGTCAAATTCTAATTTTAGTGTTCATTAAACACGGGTAATTCCCCAGCCGGGTCCGCCTCATACACAGAGTGCGTCGGCAATATAGGTCAGCGAGGCTGCGGGAGCGTTCCCACATCAAAGAGAAACCTTTTCATTATGAGTATTAACTTTATAAATAATGATGAACTTTAAAAGGTTCCCCAAGCCGCGGGTGCATGTGGGGAGAGCTGGAACCTCCTCCCCTTGTGAGCAGTGCGGGACGGACGGTATTGGGTCCGGAGGGAGAGCTGAGCCCTGGGTCTGTGTGCCCAGCGAGGGGTGAGGACTGGGGCTGTCTGCATCTGTGAGGAACAAAGACTGACACTGACTCAGGTGGATGAAGCAGGGACATGACTAGAGAGTGAACACTCGGACACACACACAGACATCCATCCTGGGCAAACAAAGTGCTTAGAACACCATTTTAGCTCACTGTATCCTGATAAAGACCTCATTCTTTACCATAGTTACATCATTTAGTAGCTTTAGATTTGAAAAAAAGAGGCTTAGGTTGTAAGAATGTTCAATGCTTAAACTCAAATCCCCAAAATAGTGACTGTAATCCCCAGGCTCATAGCCTCATGATCACAAGGTAGCTGCTGCAGCACCAAACATCACTTCCTGACATCAGAGTATCGATTTGATTTTATAATACTTCACCTAACTATGACTGCATGTCAGGTGTCTTCTCCTTTGTACCTGTCTTTGTATATGCTGCTTCTAGTACTTTAAGAGTCTCTCCTTTCTTCTGCACTAGTAAATCTCACTCATCCCTTAGGATCCAGTCCAGGATCCTGTCCATTCTGGACTTTGCCACTGTCCCGTTACTACATTTCTCCTTCATTGATTTCAAAGCTCATTTACCTGCTTCCCCCTGAAGACTGTGAGCCTGGTGAGACAACCTGGGGCTTGTTTCTGGATTCCCTGTGCAGCGCTGAGTCTGGTAAGGGCTGAGTCTGGCCTGCCTGTATTTTATTTGTTGCATAGAAAACAAGCCAGGGAACTGCCAGGTACAATCCTGACCTCAGTACAATCTGTATCTGTGCCGGCTGCAGACCCATGTGTGGAATCTGCCCTCACCAAGGTGCAACCTTGGTCACCTGGGATGGCTCACTCACCAAGCCCAAAACACTGGCATATTTCTGAGCGTATAGAGCCTATGAGGAGACCTGCAAGGGGTGTGGGTGAGGTTAGTCTACATGCCAGGAGTGGGGAAGAGAGGACCCAGGTGCTCACACAGAGATCTAAACCCCATGCCATCTCCACTCTCAGAGGGCTGCACACTCAGCAGGTGGGATAGGCAAGGGTGTTGGCAGTTTTGCCCACTCTGTGCCCAGCACAAGCACAGTGATTCTCAGCAGGCAAGGAGGAAGAGGGCAGGAATAGCCTTACCCCCACTCCAGGCCTCTTGGGGCTGCCAAGGTCCAGACCCAGCCTCGGACAGAACCAACAATGACAGAAAAAAAAGTAGGCCAGCGTGGGGCTGCTGACAGCCTGAGAGAGGCCAGAAGACTTGGGTGTAGAGAACATTCCAGTGTGAATGGACCCCACAGGGCAGCACATTGTCCTGGTCCCTACAGAGTGGCCCTGGGACAAACCCCACTGAGCCACACCTGAATCTTAACTCTGCCACTCCCCACCTTTGACACTCTGGGAGGATTTCTGCTGTCTCTGTGCTTTGGTTTTCTATAATGATAGCACCTGCTGTGTAGGATTGTTATGAAGATTAAATGAGTTAATATCTCTAAGTGCTTAAAAGAGTGCCTGGCACAGAGGATGCGCTATATAAATATGGTATAAATAATAGAGGGAGATAATTCACTGAGGCGCCAAGGAGGGGAGAAACACGCCCAAGCTCTGGTGTCAGTTATATCCACCTGACACAGGACATGGGAGAGCTGGAAGCCACTGAGAATTGACTTGGTTAACTGAAAGATCCCAGGAGTGCACCAAGAAACCCCAAGCATGCCAGGGTCAGTAGCTGAAACTTTGCTACCCTTTCACAATAATGGAACAGCTTGCTCCATTCCGCCTAAAGTTCACTTCTAAATGAGCCCACCAGGTTTCACAGCAAAGTGTTGGCTTGTGAATCTTGTGTCTGTCTGTCTGTCTGTCTGTCTGTCCATCTGTCTGTTGAGACAGGGTCTCATTACATAGCCCAGACTGGCCTCAAATTCAAGGCAACCCTGCCTAAGCCTTCCCAGTGCTGGGATTATAGGTATGCGCCACCATACCCAGGTAGCCTGTGAGTCTTTCTGCCATGGGCAGAGTAGATGGAGGAAATTCAGGTTCCAGTGCCCGTGAGTCTCATATGGAGGTTACACACATGACCACATTTAAAATGAGATGTGGGCTCCGGGGCACACCTGGAACCTCAACAATAGCAACTCCATGGCAAGATGCTTCAGAGGCAAGAGCCCAGGCTCACCTCACAGAACAACAGTGAGCGGCTATAGCTTGAGTTTCCACCAGTGCATGTTATCCTCATCCAAATATTCAAACGTGCGCCTCAGTCCCTGCAGCCTGCCCCACCCAGCACCACATCCCTGGCCCCTGTCCTTCACAGACTATGCACAGCTGGGTTCTTTCACTGTGTGGAGGGAGTGCTGTGCATACAAACAGTAGGTCAGATCAAGGAACCTGGAGCCACGTACCTTGCAGGCAGTCCACACTCACCAGCCCCTCTGAGCTGGTGCCCAGGTGAGTCCCAGAGGGAGCTCCTGGGGAAGAAGCCAGCAGAGGGGCTCACCAAGCCCCAACTGTCCTTGTGCCAACACCTCCCTCCTCCAGCCTTCTCAGCACCTCCACTGCCCAGCTCTACCTGGAGAACCTCAGGCTTCAAGGCTGCTTTAGAGCCCCGGGCATCCTTCTGCCCCACCCACAAAGGCTTCTGCACCCATATCCATAGACCTCAGGGCAGGGGCTGTGCAATGCTGTCTGTCCTTCCTGACACTGCTCTTTGCACGACAAATGGATAGACAGTTGTTCACTGCCTGAAGCCCAGAAAGTGAAGTGAATATGTAAGTCTTTATCACCACAAGCCCTTCCTGCTTCCTTTGGCTGCCCTAACATACTGCTGTAAACTCAGGGACTTAGAACCAAATCATTCCCTTTACTTTCATTTTTCTTAGTGCATATCCACAACATATGAGTATATTCATTTTAGGAGAGAGGTACAGGCACTTAACACACCTGAATTATTTTTATTCCCCTGCTCCTTCCCTCTCTTTCTCTCTGGATCCCCTCCCATTTGCAAAATATCTATTTCCCCGTTTCCTATTGTCTATCTTTTGTTTTCTTAACGATTTATACTTTGAGTTTCTCATATAAAAGAATCGTGTGATATTTATGTTTGAGTGTCTGACTTATTTCACTTAACATTATGGTCTTGAGATGCATCCATTTTCTAATAAATGATTCATTCTCTCCTTGTTTGTGGCAAAGTAGTACTCCACTGCAAATACATTTTCTTTATCCATTCATCTTTAGATGGACATATAGGCCATTTCCAAGATTTAGCTGTAATGAGTTGTGTTACTGTAGATATGGTTATGCTTGAACCACCATAATATGCTGTCTTTAACTCTTTTGGGAAGACCCCTTGAAGGGGAACAGTTGGGTTGAATGAAATTTCTAGTTTTAATATTCAAGGCATCTCCATGCTGATCTCCATAGTGGCTATATCTGAAGTCTGAAATGGGCTTTTGGGAGTTCAAATCCCTGTATAGGTGGAGAGAGTGTCTCCAAAGATCCAGAGAAAGTCTGTTTCCCTTTTGTTTTCCAACCTCTGCGCTTCTACATTCTCCTTGGCTGCCTGACCCCATCAGAAAGCCAGCAGCCCTAGCAGGGCATCTTTGAGTCCCTTTCTCTCATCCCAGGCCATCTACCTGTGACTCCAGATGCCTGAGGCCTAGCTACACCACCTCTAGAGCTCTGGATCACATCTGCCATGCCCCATGTGTCTCACTAAGATGACATCTGCACTGGCTCATAGTTGGGACAGGGACCTCTTTGGGGACATTACTCTGTCTGTACCTCAAAGGGGAGGCTAAAGAAAGCACTAGAGCCATCATCAGAGGAGCCTGGCTCCAGCTCTGACTCACATTTCCTCCAGGGCAGGGGGCAAATCACCTAACCCTCTTGGCACAATTTCACCACTCCTTGAATCTCACACGGTTACTTTGGCATGGGAGAGAATTCATATGGAACAGGAAAGCCTTTTACAGCATCAAGACACAAAACAAGTGCTGCAAGGTCTTGCTTCAGCTTGCTCTGTTTTGTGTTAGACAGCTGAGAAGCCTGAAAGTGGCTCAGCATGAGATGAGGAACAACACACACACACACACACACACACACACACACACACACCTTACTAACCTTATTCTTATTACTTACATCATAAAGTTGAAAGATGAGGCCAAACAGCATTTAAAGGTAAATTTGCAGTTGTTTTTTTTAATAATTGAATTATTCATTGGTACAATTTATATACATCTCAAAGTCACATATAACATTGGGGAATTTGTACTAGTATATGACACAAGTCAATTCTCATTTTTACCCATATCCCTACCCACCCACACCTCCTCCCCCCTTTATACATGCTCTTTTATTTTCTTTCTGTATCATATTTATTCCATCCCCTCATCACATTCCACACCAAGTTTCCTATAGAAATATTCCACTCTATAAAAGCTGTCCTACTTTCTAGAGCTCATTTGCATCTACAGGTGTTCATGCCAAAGATAAGATCCGGAATTTGTCTATCTGTGATCTATTGATTTCACTTATCAATATATCCTCCAGGTGTCTCCATTTGCACCTAAATGGATCGATCTTATCATTCTTTATGGCAGAGTAATACTCCATTTTATTTAAAAAAACCACATCTTCTTTATCCACTCTCCAGTTGATGGACATTTGGGTTGTTTCCAGGATTGAGCTATCACGAACTGAGCTGCTATGAACAAGGGTGTACATCTGTTTTTTAAAGCTGTGTTTTCAAGCTAGGAGGTCTCAGCACATTTGAATCAAACACGTTTGAGTTGTGAGATATCATCAGGGCTGTTCTACTAGCGGACCTGATTCATCCATAGGGAAACAGCGCCCATGGAGCTGCTGAGAAGATGTGGCCAAGAAGCGAAAAGGTGCACATAGCCATGGGCCACCGTGCAGAAGCTCCACACTGCACGCTCCATCCATCCCGGCTGCCACAGGTTTCTCTGGGCAGCACCCAGCTTTGCCAATTTTCTTTCTAAGTAATAAAGCCAAAAGAAATGCTCTTTTCATGGTCCTCCAACCTCCTCACACTTCCCATGCACAGCCTCCTGATTACAAGCCCACAACGGCATCAGTTTGTATGCAGAACAGTCCCAGGCCTGGTAAGCAGCAGGTGCCTAAGGAACTAACCCTGCACAGAGTTCCTAACCTGTGACTGGCAAGTCAAGGTACAAAAGCCCAAGTTCCTCACACCTTGGGAGGGAAAACATGGTGCATATATTTGCAGCATTTCCCTGAGTTTTCACTTCAGGATTTCATTTCAGTTGCTTTTTCTGATAGCAAGCTTGGCTTTTCTCTTGTACTGGCTCCCTATGTCCCCTGAACAAACACTAGGTCCATGTGCAAGACCCACTTCCAGGATAGGACTCATGGAAGTCACTCAGAGCACAACCTGGACAGTTAGAATGGTCCTCGACATAGAAAAGGAAAAATAAACCAATTTCCCGCACTGAACTACAAATGAAGTAGCATTAAAAAAAATAGTGAAGATTAAAATCAACATTCAGAAACTTTGGGACACTAGTGAGCACATCCCAGATCTCCAAGGAAAAGAGTAAGGAGGTGTTGAGAGCGCTATTCATAGGTAAGAAAAACAAATGGCAGAGACTTAGCTCTAAGTTCAAATGGTGGATGTTGTTGGAAACTCAAAGAAACAAAAGAAACAAAGGGGAAATGCAAACCTGTGATGAACCCAGCAATTTATTCTGCAAGGAAAAAAGAAGTACATGAAGCAACAGCTAGATGGGGCTTGTTTCATTGCTGTGTGCTCTGGTTTTGGGGGTTTTTTTTATGAAAGGACAGAAGACAAGTAGGAGGATCAAATGGAAAACTGGCTACCTACACAGGAAGAAAGTCATGCTAGCTTTCCCAGGATATGTGCAGAAGAAAACTAAATAACATTCATACAGTATTTTGAATTGGAGGAAAAATAAGTAAACAGAAAATACTATACCCAGCCAAAAAGACAATTAGAGGTAAATAGTAATGTACATTTTAACACGCATTTATGATTTTAGGGGAGAAAATACCTAAAATATGAGGACAATGTAAAACTATAAATAACTCTCACACTATAGATAACTGCAATCAAATTTAAAACACAATGTTACACAGAATCTTGAGAGATTGTGAAGTTTCAATTGTTGATTTTTAAAAGCTGTAAAAACAGGACATATGGAGTAAATCATTCTATCCTACAACAGAAACAAGGTTAAGAGTTAGGAATAAGATGCCTTCAACATAGGAATATAAATACTAGCCAATTTGAAGTAAACATCTTTTCTGACTACAAGTATGTTGATTTTTTAAATGATCTTCAATTCTGGTAGTTTATTTGAAACTCTCATGGAAGAGCCTACTTTGATTGTTCACTGTATCTTAAAATGGAGACAACAGTAACTTTTTATAATGGAAATTTTTATTTACTCATTTTGTTTTTGTTTTAGGGAGCTGAATTTTAGTTTATTATCAAACACATCACCACCATAAATGTGCTAAAGTTGTTCTAATTATCTAACCAATATGAAAACAGCTCATATTCTCATGTGGTTATAAAACAAATGAAACCATCCAACAGAAAATACATCTTTTCCACCTTGTATGAATTATAGTGCAAGTAAAAATAAATGGTGACTGTAAAAGAAACATTTAAAAATAACACTGCATCATGACTTTTTCCTATCAATGTACAGAATAATAGAACAAGGGAGAAATTAAACTCAAACATTAGCACATTGTATGAAATGACTGGTGGTGAATATTAAAAACTTCCATATGGTTATAAAGTACAGAGATTGTGATATAAAAATAACCACTGAAAGACACATATAGAATGACAATAATATGTAGAGTTTAAAAAAATCAGATTCCAGGCCGGAGATTTAGCTCAGTGGTTCCAGCACCTGCCTCCCAAGTGCAAGGTCCTGAGTTCAACCCCAGTAACCACATACAATGTTGGGTGTGGTGACTCACGCCCACCTGCAATCAATACCACATACCACAGTACCAGGCGTGGTGGCTCATGCCTATAATCCCAGCACTCAGGAGGCAGAGACAGGAGGATTGCTGAATTCGAGGCTTGCCTGGACTACACAGTGAGCTCAGGGCCAGCCTGGTCTACAAAGTGAGACCCTGTCTCAAAAAAAAAAAAAAAAATTCAGATTCCGTATATGCATCTGTGGCTACAGAACAAATAAGCCCAAAATTCAGCAGTTTAAAACAATCACTGAATCCTATTCCTGGTAGCTCTACAAAACGGCTAGATATCTGTGCTGATCTCAGTCTGACTTCCTCATCAGGTGTGGTCAGCTAGCATGTCCACTGAGCTTGATCATCAAGGACCCTCGCTGACCAGCCAGGCAGTTGGCCTGTCCTCTGCTAAGCAAACTGGATGACAGAACCAAATGTCTTTCATCACACACCAGGCTAGGCTGGGCTTGGTCACCTGAGGGCAGGGAGCAGGCCTCACAGGGCACAGTGTCCCCCTTCTCATAAGTCAAGGAGCCAGCACAAACTTGTAACCCCACAGACCAGGGGACAACCCGCTGAGCCATGCAAAGGACAGAGGCAGGAGAATGGATGAGAATTCAACTGATACTTGCAATCAATCAAACACTTTTAGAGAGAAAATAAGTGGAAGTAACTGACAAAATCTTGATATTAATATAAAAGTAGTATTACTGGCATGAAGTTATATTAATTGCATAATGCTTCTAAATAGAAAAGCATGCTGTAAAACAACATAGTCTCATACTTGTAAAGTAAAAATAAAGAATTGAAGTAAAGAACAAAAGATCAATATTCTAGAAACTGGGTGGGTGATAATGGGACAGCTCATAAAAGGAGAGATGTAATTGCTTCACCTGAAAAGTGTTCATTTTTTATTAGTGACCAATAATAGCCCTTTAAAAACATGTGTATAGTCATGATATTACAATGTATGTATGCACACATGCACATACATTCATGTACTTTATATTTTACAAGTTTATGAATGTATTCTAAACAACTAAAAGGCTATAGTTTTGCTTCTCAAATTTTGAGTCTCTTAAAATAATATCTGCTACTTTTAAAGTAACTCTTGCCTACCAACGATGATTTGCTCTCTAGTAAAGCAGACTAGGAAACAGATAAGGCAACCATAATGATTTAGTTGTCAGTTTGTTCTTCAGAGGAAGAGTAAAGCATTACAAAGAAACCAGTAACCAACCAAGGGAAGTTAAATAGAGTTAAATAAATTACAGTATAAACATAACACAGAGCCACCCGCGGATTCGGCTGCAGGGCACTGTCCGTTTCCAGCGGTCTGAAGCTTGCCCACCGGCGCACTGTATCCCGGAGCTGTGCAGTGAGGAGTCAGGTACGGACCCTGGGCACAGCCGCACCACGGAGGGTTGAGGGCCTCCGCCCAGTCGCAACCCCACCCCGGAGCTGCGTTGTGAAGACCCAGGTCCTAGAGGAGCTGGAGCCATCTCCTGCATCCCTCCACAGGAGGCGTGCTCCTGGAGCTGCACTGAGAGACCAGGCAAGATTAAAAAAAAGGGGGGGGATCTAGCTTCTATTTTGCCATCTACTCCTAGATCCCTCTATTCACCTCTTGTCCCCACACCCTCTCCTATCTTGCTGTCAGAAGCAATACCCAGAGGTAAGAGATTCTTAGGCTGCCCTATCTCTTCCGTACTATTATAAGAAGCTGTGCAAGGCCTCCAACGGTCTTACAGCATACAGTTGGTACGGTTGTACATATGCCCTTTTATCCTGTAGTACCCGCTGGCATATATGAGGTTCTAGGGTATAGGTGATCTTCCTAAATCTGCTAACCCTATTTCATTCTCCTCCTGTCTCCCTACCTCCCTGATTCCCCAGTGACCTTTTATCCCCAGAGGGTTCAGGGGCTACATTTACGATCTGTATGTTGTATACACATTGCTGATTAATTCTAAATTCTGGCATAGAGACATACAGGTAACTCATAAGCTCAAAGTCCCCAGAATAGAATTTAACAAAACTTTTTATCTTATTTACAGTGTTTAATACTCATATTGGCATTTATTGTATTATGGTAACAAACATGATGTGATTGTTCTACTCAAATACCTCCATGATGTGTCAGAAGTGAGAACTCTCAAGGGTCATTACAGATTCAAAGAGGACACCCCAGGAAAGTGCCACATCCAAAGGGCCCCAGATAATAGAAAGAGACCTGCAACAAACATTGCCCTGTCATCAGGCAAAGAAGAGCATTAATAACAACGAAAGAGTAGAAATGAGAAAATGTACCAAAAACCAGACACAAAGATCACCACCACAGGGAAACTCAGAGAAAAGGGAAATAGGGCAAACTGAAACTCAAACACCAGGACTCTTGGAGATGGTAACTAAAGCAGATCTAGTAAAATGGAAATCAGAACTCATCTCTGAGATCAAAACAAAGATACTGTCCACAGTGAAAGACATCATTAAAAAAGAAATCAGTGAGATGATAGAATCCAAGATAGCAGAAGCAATGGAACCTTTTAAACAGCTTCAAGCAGAGCTCCAGGGAATGATGAAGGAGAATGAAAGCTTGCGCAGTAGGATGAATGAAGCAGAGAACTGAATCTCAGACCTAGAGGACAGCATAGCAGCCAATGAGCAGGAAAGGTATAATCTATGGAAAAGAGCAAGGGACCATGAGAAATCAATTCAACAGCTTCTAGATGACTCAAAGAAAAATAATATAAGGCTGATTGGAGTCACTGAGGAAGCAGGAGACAGTGTAAAAGACATAAAAAAAAGCTATTGTCAGAGATAACAACAGAAAACTTCACAGGAAAAGAAATAGACATACAGATAAATGAGGCCTATTGGACTCCTAAACACCATGACATAAAAATATCTACACCTAGACACATAATTATCAAGGCTCCAGATGTACAACACCAGAATGAAATAATGAAAGCAGTGAGAGAAAGGAAGAAAATCACCTGCAAAGGGAAGCCCATTAGGATTACAGCAGACTTTTCAACACAAACACTAAGTGCAAGGAGAGCATGGAAAGAAGTATTTCAAGCATTGCAGGAAAACAACCTCCAACCTAGACTGTTGTAACCTGCAATACTAGCTTTCAGAATAGATGGGGAAATAAGATACTTCCATGATAAAGAACACTTGAAAAACTTCACAAATACGAAACCTGCACTCCAAAACAT